>PVHP010028879.1:0-22596 GCA_004024765.1 Zapus hudsonius | reverse complement strand
CCCCAGGCCCAGGCTCCTCCATTACACAAGTGCTCCTCTCTTGGTTCGCTGCCCACTCCTACTGGGAGGTGTGGTCAGCCTACTCATAACCACCGATTGTGTTTCCTGTCAGTGGTCTCTGTTTACTCCAGCTGTCCTTGATCAGTTTCCCCTGGCAGCCTGTGCAGTGCCTTCCAGCACTACACTAACTGCCTTCTGGGGGCTGGATACCATTCCGGATGTTGAAGGGTTTCTCGATGCTGATCGATGCAGTCTGTGGTATCTTCAGTAACAGGGTTTTGCCTCAGGCCTGGGGAGAGCACTCAAGAGCTTTGACAGAATTCTGTCTTGTTGTTGGATTCTCATGAGTCACTTTGGTCAACAGCTCAGTGAGGGAAGAAACCAGTCGTTGGAACCAGGGGTTGTCAAACTGGTCTAATTAATCACAGGCTTAAACTCTGTCCCCTACTACTCATGGTCCCTCTTGCCAGGCGACACTCACTACTTTCTCAATAGGTTACAGTATGCTCATAAGGATTTTATGTTTTTGAACCTAATATGGTTTACCCTCATGTTTAAGCCATTCCCCTCCCCCCGTCCCTTACATTATGAATGCGGGGTAAGAAAATATTTTTTTTAAAAATAAACAATATAGGTACCTCACAAAGTGGGGAGAGAAAAATGCAAGAGCCTCAAGGTGGACCATAGCTAGATTAAGTGGTAAACGCACAGGAGGAGGAAAAAAAAAAACAACTAGGAATATTCTCTCTCAAGCAGGTTTGAAGTTGAGGATAAGAACCCAGAGGTTGTCCTTGGTCATCCATATGTAGACAATGACGTGTGTGTGTGTGTGTGTGTGTGTGTGTGTGTGTGTGTGTGTGTGTGTGTGAACTAGTTATTAGTTTCCAATGATGTGTACTTGTCCATTATTCTTATAATTGTAGATTTATAAATTGTATATACATTTTTCTTGTTTGACATGGTATTAATGATGGCCTTAGCCATAAATCATATGATTATTTTGAGAAAACACTATAGGCTTATTAAAACCTTTTCCATCCTGTCCTTACACTATATGAAAGGATATTTTCCCATCTGTCGCTTAACTCCAGCCTGGACTGGATGTGACTGTTTCTTTGCCAGTGCAAGGCTCTACAACCACTTTGAAGTTTGGTGAACTCAGATGCTTATTTTTCTATATTTGAATATTTTAGAAAATGAAATCTTAAATAATTGTTATGGAAGACAAGTACCATCTTAATTTGTTACCATTATTTTACTGTTCTCATGAAGGATTAGGATTTCCTAAGAGTGGTTTATCTGGGTGAAATGATAGATTTATTTTCATCTTTTTTAGTCATCTCCATACTAGATGAATTATTCAATTTTTTCATTTAAGGATATGCATATTATATAAATATATTAGTTTAAAGATATTTGAATGCATGGCCTTTATTTAGCATTCCAGAAGGAGAATGAAAGAGTTTTCTTTGAAAAGAATAGTTTTATTTTTGTTGTTATTGCTATTGGCTTTGATAAAATAATACCTGTTAGCTGCTGTGTATAAATATTATGACATGTAAATTCATAGGTTAAAATGTCTGAATGATTCAGAATTATGCACTATTAATGTACATACATTTAAAGTTTGCTCCCTATTTTTATGGTGATATATAGTCGAAATATAAAAATAAAGTGTCTGAAATATTTGTTAAATAGCTTGTGATTTGGAGATGAGATACTAATATGATTCTTACTGCAAAACCTACATTTACTTAGTAGTAAAGCACTAAGGCAGGATTGGTTCAAAGCAATGTTCTAGCTGTTAAAACAAATGAGTTGGAAATGAGTTTGAAGTAGCTTCAGACAGACCCTCAAGACAACTTGCTAAATATAGTCACTGACTTCTGCTGCCTCTATGATATGTGACTCCTTAGGCAGCTATGGCTTGAATACTGCTGTAGAACGGCTGAGACGGACTGGCTAATTTGAAGGTCTAGAGGAGCAGTGTTTCCTATGCAGATGTTGTGCATATGGGCTGAGAAAGGTACAGACATGGCATCACATATATATGCTCATTCTATTCAAATGCTTTTTAAATTCTTGACCATGCACCAGCCATTTTAATCTAAAAAAATTTAAAAGCAAAACCTATGAAATAGAGGATAAAGGCTTCATTTTATTCATGTGTGAAATGTGTGTGTGTGGTGTGAATATTCCCATGTATGTGGATACAAATGTTCTCATGTGTATGGGGGCCACCCCCAGCTCTTTGTTGGTGCTTGGAATTAAAACTCAGGTATGCATGTCTGCATAACAATTGCTTTACCAATGGATCCATCTATCTAGCCCGTAAAGCAACTACATAGTTTTCAGAGTCATTCACAATATACTATGAAATTACTAGAGTTCATATCAAATAATAGACTTAATAAATTACCAGAATGGAAGATCTCTGCATGTGAAGTTAGAAACAAAAGACTGTATCATTCTCAAATGAGGAAATACATGAAACTATCCCATTTTCAATAGCTCCAAAAATTAATACCTTGGTATATCATTAACCAAGGAAGTAAAAGACCTACAGAAAGAAAATATAAAACACTAAAAGAAAAATTAAAGAAAGTGAAATATATCCCTCCATGTATTCTTTAAGAATAAGTCCTTGTCTTCACATATATGTTTATATATATATATATATATATATGAAGATATAAATATACGATGTGATAGCATTTTCTTAATACATACCCAAACACAGATAAAAAAGCGTGTGTACTTCAAGTGGAAGGGTCAGTCTATCTAGCTTTATATTTTAACTGAAACAATAAAAAGCAGAATCTTCTTTTATGATATAAAGGGACCCTTTACTGAGGTGAAAAATCTCTGAGCAGTGCAAGTATTTTATAGTTGATCCACATTGGTGTGAATGCTTGTTTCGTGACACTAAGTTAAGCCATATCTGTATCCAACTACTCCATTTCTATTTGAATGTTCAGGGTTTTGAGAAAATGCATTGATACTGGAATAGTGAATTTACGCTCCCCACCGACAGTGTAATGAGGACACTAGACCTCACCATATCCATTCCTTTGTTAGTCATGACATTACTGAAGAAATAATAATTTAAATAAATATTATCACATAGAAGCTTTCTTGTTATTGTTTCTATTGTCTCTACTGCAGTGTTCTGATGATGGATATTTGTAGATTCCTTGGGGGAAAAAACTCTAATATCTGTGGACTGGATATTCTTTTTATCAAGAAAAACCACTTGCATGGAAACAGAAACATTTATTTTCATCATGTTTACCTTCAGACATGTCTTGACCACATTCAGCTCAACCACTAAACAGGCATGTACCTAATCAAATGTGACAATGGTTGCTGGTATAAAGTATTTCTTCATTTGCTTAATTACCCAGAAGGAAGTAAGCCTATATGATTCTGTCTTCCAAGTCAAATGATTCCTTAGTGATTAAAAGAAGCTTAATAAGCCAAGACTGACCCAGCTCCCTAAGAAACTCCACATACTGCAGGAGCTAATAACCACTCACACTCGTAATACCTTTGCCTCATGGATAACTTTTTACTGTTTGCTTGTGGTTTGAGGGAAAGTCCCAAGTTGCTGTTCTTGCTAACTTCTGAATCCATACCGAAAGGTATCCATCTCCCTACCAAGACTGGAGGGAATAGTTGATAAGGAAACGTGAAGCATTCTCATGCTGTGTCCACTGCCTGTACTGATCTACCCTGTATTTACTGAGCAGTCTAGTAAACCAGATGACATAGCGCAATGACCCGACCGCATCAAAGCAGGATGAACACTGCCATAAGGGTTCTGGGAAGGGCAGAAAAGCATCGGTCCATAAGGAAACCTTTCAAAGACACCCAGAGAACCTTAAAAACCCTCAGAACCTGAACTGTATCCTAAGACAATGTTCATTTGTACTTTGTGCTAGGAGCCTTGCCCTAAATACTTACCACGAGCTCACACATAAAAGGAAACTGCAAATGGCATTTTTCTGTTTTAGTCAGTTCCTCAAGACAACATCCACATTCTTGGTTTTAAAGTGTTTCTCTTTGATTCAGTTTTCAGCATCTCTGGATTCTTGACCCTGGGATGACATTGAGCTCAAAGGTTTTTGTGTCTTCTATCCAAGTTAAACACTTCAAAGAGTTCTTCAATAATATAAAATCTTATTTTTTTTAAGTTGGGCTATTTTTCCTTGTGTATTACACCAACTTTTCTGGCACAGTAATGTCTGAAAAACATCATACTGCTAGATAATGATAGCATTTTATATTCCTGCAAATTGATAATAACACTAAATTTTGCAGACCATTTTGGGATAGATTTTCATCAAATGACACAACTCTATTTTTGCCTAAAACTAGTGGGGATTACAAATGAGATCTTTTCTTTATAATGTAATTACAATATCCAAGAGATGACAGAGTGGTAGTTCTTTGTAGAAATACTATGAAAACATTTCAAAATAATGTAAAGAAATCACTGTGCACATTCAGAATAGTGTGACATGCTTCCTAGCTTTAATGGGTGTAAAATATGTTTCAGTGAAATTACATTTAGCATAAGTTCCAACAAACAATGGGCTTTTGCCACATGCATCTGTGGAAGATATGATTAAATGATTTACATTTACATTTACAGCATGATTTACAAGTCAAATAGCACCTTAATTAGGAAGTTTTCACTGATTCAAGATTTCCTTCCTATCAATGGTGATATGATTACTACAGGTAGCTCATGTTCACGAGCTTGTGTCCCTAAGATTGTATGTAAAGAATTGCACAAATATACCCATCTAAGGAGAATCATATTTTGGTTTGTTAAGTAATTATAGCTCTTTCCATTCAAATAATGCTTTGTCAAACTAATTAAATCCCAAGAAATCTGAGTTGCAGGCATTTAAATATTCCTTTTATTACATGCACATTAATATATATTATTTTAAGTAATGTTATGATATAGTATGAAAGAAGCTATTCAAAATTGTGATTAGTATAGCCATATAGACCCTTGAATGCCCTTACACCCTTAATGATAGTGAGTTCTACCAAGTGTTTACATGCCATGACCCTCACCTTCTCCAGAAGAGATTTCAGGTTGTGTGCAAGAGAGTTTCTCATGAGGCAGTGATGAGACAATTTCAAGCATCTTCTGGGTGTTCACCTGCAGCAATTTCTGTAGGATTTAGAAGGTGGAAATGAGCCTAAGTTTCCAGCATTTGCTTCTCCCAGGAATTTTAAAGGTGAAGTAGATAATTTGTTCTTATTGCTTCTCAGCAGGCCATGACCTATTATTTTCTCTGTGGCTGAACAGGCCACATCAACAGGACAAAACTGTATGTAGCTAAGACAATTTCACCTATTTTTTTGAAATACTAAAAGAGAAAAAATACTGTAAATTTTTGCCAAAAAATTTCTTAAAATGTAAGATGATTATATCTCCTCTCTCTATTATATCTCCTCTCTCTAAGATATAACTACATATTACACCAATACTCACACTTAACAACTTAAGATTGGCACTGAAACTGATTATATATATATATATATATATATATATATGATTGCTCTTTTTGTTATCAACATTTCATACATGTATATAATATATTTTGCTTTTACCCCCAATTACTCTCTCTTATCCCCCTTCCATCCCCTTAACAACCTTCTTCCCCCTTAATTCCCATCTTACTTTCATGCTTTTTAAAAATCTTTAAGCTTTCTGGAAGATTTTTATGGGAAACTTACCAGTGGCCCCAACACTGGGGCACCAGGCTTCCCTTTCTCAGCAACCATTAAATCACACTAGTTACTCAGGTAGCTCATCAGTGGTAAAATAGTGCACAGGAAACCACAGCCATAGTGAATTCATGAGTGAGTGTAATAGCTATAATATTAATGTTTAATTGAAAGTAATCATCTATTTCACAAATATCCGTTCCATAACCCTTTAATGTGCTTTAATTAAAATATTTCCTTCCCAATTTAGATTGCATATTTTCATTATGACCTAGACATTTTATAATTACACAGATATTTCTTTCATTTTTCCAAATGATCCTGCCTAACTTTAAAATTTTTAACATATTTCAGTATAGTTTACTCCTTCTTTATTCAACAAATATCAAATGAATGACCAAATGCATGGATTGTAGCTGAAGTAAGCAATAATGAACAAAGAAATCTACTGAAATCAATTGATGGTTTCATATAGTCAGTCATATTCTATTAAGTTTATTAAACAGAATGTCATGTGTGCCAGATGCTACAAAACAAAGTGCCCTGGTAAACTAAATAACTTAAAGTTAAGTTTTCTTTAATAGTTTTACCTAACCACGGTGCTCCCTGTTGAGAACATGCAGGAGAAGAGTAAAGGATTATGTCAGCAGTCCAAGTATGGATGCTGGTAAGCAGGGAGTGTGAAAGGGAGAGAGTGGCATGCTCATCAGTATTTAGGCCAAGAAACCTATTGTTACCTCTTTTTTATGTTGGCTTTTTATTAATTTAACATTTTTCCAATTGTAACATTGTACATGGTGTTATGTTCTCATTCATTTTTAAAAATTCATCGTTACTTTAAGTTATGACTTGTTAATTCTATTTTTCCCTCTTTTAGTTTCTTTCTATTTCCAGTTAAATGTCTGTTAAAATAATACCCAAATAATTGTGCAGACAAAATCATGGTGGGTAAAGCTGTTTGACTCCTTTCTGTTTTAGGTTATAGCCTGAAGAGTTTACCATTGTAAATATTTAGCAAAGGAATTTTGCCACCCAGTCTCATATTTACACGTGGGATTTACTGGTTCTATGTTAGATCAAAAGGCATTAGGAAACAGGAATGGGAGCTGTAATGTCTTGTCCTATGGAAAGGTTTCAGCAACAACTCACAAGGAAAAAAAAAAAGCTGTCTACCTCTCCTACAATCCATAACCCCCTATTGCATAGACTGCTTTTAGCAAGACCACTAAGAGGGCCCACAATGGATTGGGGACAAGGAGGAGGGAAATGGAGGTACCATCATAAGACTTGCTCATACAATGTATCTAATAATTGAAAGTAAATATGAAAATAAAACTAAAGCAAATTAAAAAAAAGAATAATGTGTTACAGAGCTTATATAAATGAGGGTTGGAGATACACTAAACCTTGTTACCTCATTTTGTTTCTAACCTCTTCCAATCTGTAATCTTATTTCTCTCTTTAAATGCAGAGCATATTCGTAGATAAATTATGATCAATATTTTCTATTTCCCCTGGGAGAGTTTTCTAGAAAAGAAAGATGATATTAAGAATTATGGTTAAATCTGTTTTTTCTCATGCCATGTCACCAGATTTTTTCCTCATAAAGTTTCTACTTATTTGTATTCTTATCTAATTTAATAATCTCAACGTAAGTACATGCATGTGGTATATTTGGTGTCAGATAGTATCTTTTTTCACAAAAATGCTTATATGATTGCTCTAAATGATTCTAGTACTAAAAGTAAGAAGAAAAGAAAAAAACACATCAAATCCATATCAAATAATTGAAATAAATACTTTGTAAAAATAATTCACCTAACTTATGTTTTTGTAATAATGAACATCTGGAATTAATTTTGCTACATGTAGTACAAACTCCTTTCACAAAAAATTCTTTATTCAAAGCAATTTTCAGTTTTATAATTCACTCACACACCCATACCTTTGGAAAATTATTTCCACAATGACTGCTGAGAAAACCAAAGAATTTCTTGACTTTGCAAAATGAAAACTAAATTTGCTTCAAGCAAGGTTATTCCAGTTGCTTCTCTATTATTTCAATTCATTGATGAGCTCTGGATTTATGGTCAAAGTGACCTCAGAGGATTCTTCAGTTTCACTAGTCAATGCTGTTATCTAAGATAAAAAGTTGAATATTTTGTTCATTATAATATCTGTATAATTTCATGGCCTGTGAATCCAACAAAATAACTTTTAATGGCTTATAAAGAATATGACAAACAAATATATTGAAAATGCATATGAAAGTACTTTAGAGGCTGGAGAAATGGCTCAGGGTTAAAGGAACTTGCCTGAAAAACCTAACAACCAGGGTTTGATTCCCCAGTATCCACATATAGCCAGATGTGCAAAGTGGCATATGCATCTTGCGTTTGTTTGCAGTGGCTGGAGGCCCTGTGTGCTCATTCTCTTTCTTTCTTTCTCTTTCTCCTTGCAAATGAGTAAATAAAATATTTTTAAATTACATTAGTATTTATGAACTCTTCCTTATATTTCATTTTCACACAAAAGAAAATAGGAGGGCTGGAGAGATGGCTGAGCAGTTAAGGCGCTTGTCTGCAAAAACTAAGGACATGAAGTTAGACACCCCAGTCCCCACCTAAAGCCTAATGAACAATATAGAGCATGCATCTGGAGGTCGCTTGCAGTAGCTAAACACCCTGGCATCCCCATTCTCTTTCTCTCTTTCTCTCTCTGTCTGTTTGCAAATAAGTAAATTAATATTAAAAATAATATAATAAAAATAAAATTGCAAAAATTAAATAGGTGAGATTCTTTTACATGGAATCTTTTAATCTGATTGTATTAATCAGGAAATTCATATCTTATTGTTATCTTATTGCTATATAAAATTACTGATGCTTTGAGATTTTAATCATACATTTAATTACATGTTGATAATCAGAAACAATCTTCATTAAAGAGACCTATAATGTTATCATAATTTCATTAAAGCAACTGAATCATATAACCAGAACACTATAAATAATTTCATAATTTAATTAAAAAAATCTCCCCTTTTGCAATTTGAGTGTAAACATTAAATTACATGTGTGTATGAGATTTTCTCAAATTGCCTATTACATAATACCAAAACATACTTTCCTAAAAAGTAAAACTAGGAAACATAGAAATAAACATTCCAATCATAATATAGTCATGAAAGTATAAATTAATGTCAGAAATTGGGGAAAATCATATATCTAACAATTTTCCAAAGCTGTCTCCAATTTCAAATGTGGTCAAAATTATATGCTGTAATGTCAACTTTTTTAAAATTGAACAAATCCGCAACAAATAGTATTATCACACTATTACACAAACACTTCTGCTGTCTAGTTCTAAAATAAGCCCATTCCCCAGAATAAAGCCAGGGTTCAGAAAGCAGTCACTCTTTACTCACCCTCCTCCAAATTGGTTAAAGAAATCTGGGTCTTGTCTTGGCATTTCCTTCGGGCATGTCCAGCATGCAGCTCAGAAGCCATGTTCTGCTCTGTGTGGTATTAGACAGCTATGAATGTGGTTCAACCCACAATGGTTAATTTACTTAAAATATTATGAGATTTCTTAGTGATTTTACTTCGTACCTCAGCATGGCTCTTGAACATGAACTTTGTAGACGACATCATGTCACAACATCGAAAGGTTGAACAAGCCCAAGTCAGGTGTTTGCAGTGTGATATGTGCCATACTTTGATAAGTATAATGTTTTCAAAACATACTGACATTCTGACATGGATCATTGCTACATTATTTTTCAGTTGAATAATATTTCATTGCATGTATGTACCATATTTTGTTTGGTCATTAATGCATTTCTCTGCACTTATGTTATTTTCAATAATTTATTTGATTGTCTATTCTCAACTATTTTGGGTCAAGAAAGATTAACAGTGATTTGATTATTTTAAAAATATTTTTCTAGAATCATCAAACTCTTTTCCAGGCTTATCAATTTGATTTCCCCACTAGCAATGAATGGCTATTATAATTTATCCACATTGTTTCTAACATTTAATATTTTCTGTTAGGTAGAAAACTATACAGTGTAGTTTTTGCCTCACGTTTTCCTAGGGACTAATAATAGTATCTTTGCATATTGTTGGTGGCCATTTGTGTACCTTTGTTAAAAAGTCTTTTAAGTACCTTGATCTTATATTTAAAATCAATGTTGTTATTCATGAAATTTTGAGCTCCAAAGAGAGATTGGGTTAAAAGCAGAATAACCATATCCTTACTTAAAATGTTAACTGGATTAGGTGTAGTTGTTCAGTCATCAGGCTAATAAGTAGAGGAATTAAACCTTAAATTGTTTTTATATTATCTGAAGTTTTTCTGGTAGGTATGGGGATTGAACCCAAGGCCTTAAACGTGTTATATTTACTCTATCATAGCTCCATATTCATGTGGTTATGGAAAGAATATCATCACGAAAAATTATCAAAAATATATAGCTATGATGTCAGTACTAATTGTATTTGCACTGACTTCTTTCCTTACGGAAGTCCATTATGGACTTAAATAACCAAATAGAATGGACTGGAAATTTTGTTGTAAGAGTTTTTAGTTTTGTGAATCCTGGATTAGAGCTAGAGTCAACCCTTCATTCATCCATGAAAGCATGGTAGATTTTAAAAGTGGCAACTTCAAGTGCATCTGTACCTTGTTTCCATGTTCTAATGTAATTCTTCTTTAGACACTGACTTTGGACATGTTCACATGACTTAAACTTTTCAATTGGATTTTGGCTGAAACAGTACAAAGAAGTGAAATTAGGTTGGATGTATAAAGAGGTGAGGCATTATTATGATAGTCTACTTCTGTGAACCAAAAACTAGGATACTGTAGAGAATTGCCCCAGCAAGCCTTCTTAAATGGCCAGATGTGGGAGCAAAGCATTTTAGATCAACCCTTCTCAATAGTGTCCAGATATTGCTGTCATTCAACACCTCAAGTGAAATTGAAAGCAGCAGCAAGAAAACAACCACTCAAATGAGCTTATCCAATCTTTACCAACAGAATCATGGGTAAACAAAGCACTTGTTCTTTCAGACAGACAGTAAGTTTTGAGATACTTTGTTATGTAGGTGCAGATATACATTGAACAGGAGACTAGGAAATATAAAATCTCTATACTTTTAGATTTGGCAATAATTCTCATCAACTAAAATCTCTTCCAATAAGGTATAATTATTCCATTAGTAAATATACTTCATATACCTTTAAATGTCATATTTTAATGTAATTCTCTCAATATGTCTACTTCATAGTGTATGATGTTCATATCAACATCATCAACATGTCTTCTCAAACTAGCTGTCTCTAAAATAACATAAGCCTGAAAGAACGAAGGAGAGAGAGAGAGAGAGAGAGAGAGAGAGAGAGAGAGAGAGAGCAAGATTCAACTGAATTCCAAATCACTATCTATATGAAACTTCTTTCACCAAAATAGTAACCTGCTTACTGCTTCTTTATACTTTAAATTTCTTTTCTTAAATGCAACACTGTTATATTTAAAACAACCCTTTGCTTCCCAAATAGAAGTGAGAAAAAAGGATATTCACAGCAAATTAAAGTATTTCCTGCCGCTTCCCCAGTGATAGTCTTATTATTCTTGCTCTCTTGAGACAGACATCTCTGGTTTTACCACTGCCAGGTGTTAGGGCTTTATTAAGAGCATCATTAGAACTATTTTTTGTCTCTCTGAAATTTCTTCATGTTCTAGGTTCACTGGTATTCAGACCCACCACAAACAGGTGTTGAGATTCTGTCGTAGTGGAGGAGCTTTCTTTCACTCATGGTGCTCAGCCCTTAACTCTTTTAACTATTGCACTTTTGGTCCCTCCAGACTGCTTGTAGCAGCAAAAGTGAGGGCTATTCTTCATCCTTAAAGAGAGGAAGTGAGGACTATTTCACTTGCGAAGACAGACCCTGCTGAACAATCTCTGACTAGCTTTGGCTTATGCCTGCCATTAAAGAACATAGAGAAGTTATTTAAAAAAATCATTTACATTTACATATGTTATTTTATGAACAATATTTTCTTCAAACAATCAGATGATAACTAAAGCCAGCCACAAGGCTAAATGACCTACATACAGCACAGTCTTCAGTTTAAGATTACCATGAAGCCATTCTCTGCACTCATTTTCCAATTTCTTAAGAGGAGACACTTATGTATTGGGTTATTTGGTAAGCACAAATATCAAAACAAGAGTCATCCCAACACACAATAAAATAGATGGAAGTTTCTTTATTGCAACATAATGCTTAGAGGAATGGTCCGGGAGTGACAAAGCTTTTCTGTCACATTCAACTTGCAATTCAGAGGGGAAATAATGATGACTTCAACCATACTAATACTAGCGTAACTTGTGTGAAAGCAGTAAGAATCTTGTTCCATCTTTAAGGGTTTTCATGTTGACATGTTTCTCCCTTTTCCCTTTTCACGTCTTTCTTTCATTAGTTTACTTTATTCCCCTAGACAGTTTCACTTCTAATTGCATTTCACATTCCCATACATGACTGTATCTGCCAATATAAAATCTAGGGACTGTGAATAACAGAAAACATATGATAGTTGCCTTTCAGAAATGGTATTAATTCATTAATTTTGATTACCCTCAGTTATATGAATCTTAATACATTTTCAACAGGTTCAACATAACATCCCCTAAAAAACTGGATGGAAAGTGTAAGAAAAAAAAAACAAAGATAGATAAAAAATAACAATGCTTCAATTTATGAAACAGAAAAATGTTTCATTTTCCTTATGATCATAGGATGAATAAAAATTATAGTTTTAAATGCCTAACATCTGCACAAACAACAGAGTTATATGGCATAGCGATAGGCTGGCTTCAAGGCCAGAATGTTCAGCTTCATTAAAATCTTGTGATGTCTTTGTTGTCCATGAATACCTTTAATGTTCAGAAGAAGTTACAAAGTACAGATCTCTCTCTCTCACTCTCTCTCTCTATCTCTTTGTGTGTGTGTGTGTGTGTGTGTGTGTGTGTGTGTGTGTGTGTGTGTTTCTCTCTGAGGTGTGGAGGAGGGTTGTAACATCTGATAGAATGAGAAATCTAATATGAGAAGAAAGATTCAGCTGGATATTATCAGAAAGTCTTTTAAAAGTATGGAAGTGAGCCCGTTTTATCTTCAAGATATCTGTCAATTCTGATGGCAGAAAAGCATGGCGGGAAAGGTAGATATCTCCTTGACAAACTTTCTGTCTTAATATAAACACATTGGCTAGTGTGAGGAGGCTGCGAAAGTGGAGGATGTCAATTCAGTTTCGATCTAACCTGAATGCAAAGATCAGGATCCCACTACTATTCTCTGACACAAATACTTTGTCCATCTCCTAAGGGACATATCCCAACTGGAATCACTAAAAAACTCACTCATGATTGTCATTAATTAGAAAAACAAAAATTATGAAACCAGACCAAAGTTTCATTTTATATCAACCAGATTGATGAACATTTACAAAATGGATCAAAAAGAAAACTTGTTGTAAGGAAAGTGAACCACCAAGAGCACTTACATGCTTGATAAGGAGCTGTAAGTACTTACAATTCCCTACTCATCACTTGGGCAGTATTATCACGGTGGTTCTATTTCGATAAACTTTAATGATGTCTATGAATGTAAAACGTTTTCATAATGCAGGGCAGTATTTGATTTTTCCACATCCCTCAGCTCAAGAGAGCACATGGATTTTCCAGAGGCTCCAGGATATGGTGTATTTCCCTGGACTATGAACAGATACAGATGGGAGAGCCATCTGATCTCAGCAGACAGGAGAACAAGCCATTAAACAGTTCTTTTAAAATGTGTAAAACTGGTACTATTATTATGCATTATAGTATGAATAGCAACAACAATATTCCAAGATCAAGTTTAGTAGATATAATTCACATAATTAGAAACAGTTTTCATTACTTAATAGTTAATTTTAAGAATACAAAGGAGCTCTTAAGTGGAAAATTTGATACCTCAGAATGATCTAAATTAAACCTTATTCCTAAAAGCTTTGCATACACAAATACAGTGAGATATTATTTTAATACACAGTATGAGTATATATAGAAGTGCCATTAGAACTTCAGTAAAGAAATAAATTATAGTTTTATTTGGAATGTGAAACTGTGAAAATAAGCCTACAGATAAAGACAACAGAATCACTTTCTTTTAGTTGAATGAAATACTCAGGTATAATATTCACTTTTTGATTATGTATGTTTCAAAGTTATTCATAATCTAATTTTTATGTTGAGGGAACTCATACTTACATGGAAAAAAGAAAGTCAGAGGTAGGTCTGCTATACGAAAGTACAGTAGTATACTTTATGGAGTAATCATATGAGTAATGTTTATTCCAAATGAGCCCAAGAAATGTTTCCTATGTTTAATTCATTGGCTTGAATGACTTATAAAGATGATTCATTTGGAATAAATCACTAAAATCAGCTTTTCTGAAAGGCTAAATGTTGTTGGTTAGCATTTAGTAAGTTTATATTGTCAAAAGGCTTTCTACAGATTTTTAATACTGGTGTTTGCAATATACCCAATTATTTTTTATTTAGAAAACAAATAAATTTTTAAAAAAAACTATTAGAATTCACTGCACTCTGATGACAGCAGCAATACCTGAGATATTATCTTTACAGATAATAGATCTGTATCTTAGTATTTGTTTCTATTTTGTTTCAAGCTGTTAAAAACTTATTAATTGATGGATAATTATTATACAGATGTATGTTGTGAGCTCTAGTCACTCTGATGTACCATTTTATCTTTTGTTTAATAATTTTTCAGTTATCTATAACTCTATCCCAGGCTGATATAAAACTCACTCTGAATCTTAGGCTGGTCTTGATCTCAAGTTGATCCTTCCATCTCTACCTCCTGAATATTGAAAGTCATGAGTCACCATGACTCAGTTGTAACTGTATCGTGACGGACATTGCCCATCATAATCAATGGCTTGATTATACACACAGAACACATTTCTGAGATAAAAATCAGCAAAGCAGCCCCATTCAAAATAACTAGAAAAATAAAATAAATACCTAAACATGTAAGCAAAGGAAGTAAATAATTTCTATAAAGAAAATTATTTAAAAATATGATGATACTTTGAAGACAGTATACAATCACAAAATCAACCTAACCCATGTTCAAGGGTTGGAAGAAAACATATTCTTCAAAAGTCCATATTCCTCAAAGAAATTAAAGCTGCAATATTTTTCCCATTAGAATAGCAGGAACAGTTCACAAGAACATATGAATTTCCTTCCATTCATAGAGAATCAGGAGAGCACTAAATTCACCAAGAGAATCTTGAGGAAAAGCTGAAAGCATCACATACCTGATCATAATGCATACTAAGAACAGAGTCACCTAATTACATGGTACTAGCTTAAAAATCTACCTCAACTCTCTTTATACAGAGAAAAGTGTAGAAGTACATAATTTTTGCTCCAAAATATTCAAAACAATAAAATTATAATCATCTTAAATAAATATTCTCATACTCTACCTGAAATAGAAAGGAGTGTATCATTATTTGGGATCATTCTTGATAAATATATTTGCTGTTTAATATTTTTATTTTATTGCCAACTTAAGTCATCGTTTTTAAAAAATTATAATTCCAGATCATGTTCACCTTAAATTCCTAAATATCATATCTCAGTCTCCAACAACATGACTTCCAACAAGTCTTCAACTTCAGTGACTGGTAGTTGTTATTACAGAATATTAAACTTAAAGGCTGAATCAGAAATATTCCTTTTTTTCCTGAGTTTTAGAGGCAGGGTCGTGGTTTAGCATAGGCTGAGCTGGAATTTGCTATGTAGTCTCAGGGTGGTCTTGAACTCATGTCGATCCTTCTATCTCAGCTTCCTGAGTGTTGGGATGAAGGTATGTGCCAGCATGCCTGGCTTTTGTTTCTGAATAATAAGATCTTAACTGAATCCACTGAAATACTGGTCTTATAAGGCAAAGAGCTAAGAAACAGCTTGAATTGAAAAACTTATATATTGAAAAACTGAGTTTTACCCTTTGGCTACAATGAACCAACTAAGGTAATACAATTTATTCAAGTCACTTTATTTGAAAATGTCTCAACAACTACAGTGCCAGTGCCCTGATGGAAGCTGAACCGCCTGGGTGAAAATAGGCATTACCGGTAAATCTGGGAAAAAGCCTGTAATCCATTATTTACCAATTAGCTTTCTCATTATTCATTAGAAAGGCTTTATTTCTTTAAATCAAGTTATGATAAAAATACATACGTGGTGAGCACTTTACATAAAATATAAACAAAACGAAGTTATTAAAAGCAAATCTTATTTAAAACCTAATTTAATTAAGAAAACTATAACTACAGCCTGATGAGATTTATTACACACACTGACTACAAATTCTAAGAAGGTTAAAAAAAAGCCATCAGCTTTTGAGGATTATACTTTACTTAATGAATTAACTATTCTTGCAAGAAACCAAACAAAAATAATGCTATGAATAAACTCAAAAACATAGTGAATGAATGTTCAGTTGTTTATACTTGTCTTTCAACATTTTTAATATACTGTGACATCATGAAGGGTAGGAGACAACCTTGCATAAAACTACATCTTTATTTTTTGTACACATAGACTGCTTGAAGTAACACCACAATTTATCCCTTCTTTTTTTATTTTTGAAGATAGAGGCCCACTCTAGCTTAGCCCAGGCTAACCCAAAATTTACAATGTGGTCTCAGGGTAGCCTAGAATTTATGGCAACCCTGCTACCTCTACATCCCAAATTGGGATTAAAGGCATACATCACCATGCATGGTATTAGGATAATGAATTCAGGTGGGTTTAGCTTACAGAAAAGTATTTTTGGGGTTTCTTTTTGCTAAAAATTACGTTATTGTACAAATCACTTCTAGTGCTAGTATCTTAAAAGTGGTGTCAGCTCTAAATGCCTGCTTATCTATGTCTTATTAAGATGGGCTCCATTAATCAGAGAAGATAAAAAAGATTTAGCTGAAAGTGTAAGGAGTACTGCAATATTGATTAGTTTTTTAAATCTTTCATTCTTACCAGAAAGCAGTCAATGTAATTTACAGACTATCCCAAGGAATATTTCAGAGTCTGTCAGATAGTGAATTCAATTAGCTAGCAAAGGTTAATTTCTTAGAAAGTTGTTTTAAAACAAATGCCTTTTTTCATTATGTTACAAAGAAACTAGCTGGGATTTAACATTCCAAAGTTTTATTAGTGCTAATTTTATTCAAACAAAATTATTTTGACTAATTTAAAATTAACAGTTTTAATGTTGATTTTGAATTAAAAGAATGTGGTTCTTATCAATGACCTCCTTTTCAAATTATACTTAGGAATATCACATATAGTTTTATTTTAAAACTTTTGTCTAAATTTAATCACTGACAGTGAGAACAGGTTAGGAATAAATGTGTGTGGCTCTTAGATCTTAGAGCACTTGATAATCAGTGAATGACTATGAGTATTAATTATGACACTGGAAGAATACTCACATATACAGGTCAGATTTTCACTCTCATTTCCAAATTGTCAAATATTAAAGAGTCTACAAGCATGAGAAATAATAAAGCTGGCTCATGCAACAGGTGTTCCCTTGAAATCCTCTACTTAAATTTTTAAATTTGGCAACCTTTTTAAATCAATCCATTTCATCCTCCTTGAACTGAATCCCAAATGTCTTACAGAAAACTCATAGCTCAGCCATGTTTTTTCCAGGATCCAGCTGGTGGGATTATTTACAAATTCTCTTTGAGCAATCAATGCTGTGGAATATCAGTCATGTTGAAGAGTATGTCTGGTGTTCCCACAGGATTTTCGCTTAAGTGGCTTATTTAATGGAATCTATTCAAAATTGTTAAGTTGCAGATTTGCATATATGAAGGAAATAGTGCAAGAAATAATTTTATCACCATAGTCTCAAAGCTACTCAGCTGTTTCAGTTTCTCCTTTACATTTTCTATATTCTACAGCCTCTTCCTTCTTTTTCTTACTTTGCTCCAGGTCTTTGTAGTTTTCTATTTATATTGACAATATGCAGATGAAGATAAGGTAATTTGATCATAACCTCCTTCCTATAAGAAAGAAAACATTTTCTAGAGCTTGTAAAAATTTCATGGTCAAAAATCAAAACTGAATGCTAAACCTCAAACAATAAAATGGTAAATTTGGGGCTAGAGAACAGGTTCAATAAAGGTGGGAACACTGGAGTTCAGATCCCCAGGACACAAGTAAGTGCTGCCTAGTTTGGTGGCCTGCCTATAATCCCAGCATTCTGGAGGTGGAGACCCGTGATCACTGGAGCAATCTGGCATTCAAGACTAGCTCTGGGTTTAAGTGAAAGAATCAGCCTCAGTAAATAAGGAGGGTGACCAAGAAAGATCCCAGACATCTACCTCTGACCTCCACATGCATACACACACTACTGCATTCTCATATACACAAACACTCATTCAAACATATGCATACACATCATACATAGACACACTAAAAATGATGAAATATTAGTCATTGATATTTTCAAGCTAGTTAAAATAGGTTTTTAAATTATTATTTATATATAGGCATGCAAGTTTTATGCTTAAGATGATATGATATTGTAATGGTACATACATAAAATATGGAGACTGTTAGGGCAGTATATACAGTTAGCTCAAATTGTGGAAAGGTGAAGAAACAGATAATAGAAGAAATAGAAAATCTATAGCCAAATTCATTTAAACACATCTGTATTTATGGCTATATTAAATTGAAATAATCAATAGTCAATAAAGGATATAATGCATAAATGCTCACCCAAGAAAGCTTATGAAGCTGAGTCAATGATAAATTTTATTTATAAGTCAGAATCAATGAAAAATAACTGTTAAATAGGATGAATAATAAAACAACCTTTTATAGCAAGAGAAAAATACTAGGAGATAAAATATGCTATAAAATCACCATGTAAAAATGCATTGTGCAATATAATAATTTCATGATATATTAACAACATTTTACACAATGTGAATAGAAAACAAGTAAGCCACTTTTTTTGTTTGGTTGGTTGTTATTTTGAGGTAGAGTCTCCGTCTAGCCCAGGCTGACCTGGAATTCACTATGTAGTCTCAGGCTGCTATTATGGAGCAAACAAAAATAAGCTAATTAATTTTAGAATTAAATACGTTATTATATTTATTGAAATGATGCACAAGGAATGAACCAAAAAATATTAGAATATATATTCTAAGTATACAATAGATATTTACCAAGGTTGGTAATACAGTGGTCTATAAGTCAAGCTCTAATATCTTCAAATAGCTTAAATCACCAAGAAACAGTGTGCTGGAAAAAATTGAAATTTTCTGTTTAAAAATAAGGCATCCATTCATCTATTGATTGGTATCTGTGTTGCCTCCACTTTTTGCTATTATAAAAACATTACAAGCTATGCTTATAGATAGAACATAGAATAGGATGAGCCAAGTTATGGAAAGGTGCAGTTGGCCATAAGGTTCCTAAGCCTGTCCCAGAAACACACCTCCTGCAGCAAGGCTCAAGCTGCCCAATTGCCATAAGCTGAGGACCAAACACTGAGAACCTAAGAGTTTATGGAGGACCTTTGATTCAAACCACACACAGACCATGTGGAGCAGGTGTGAAGCAACCAGGATACAGCATCCTAAACTTAACTACCATTTGTGGGTGTGAGTTAGCCTAATCAAGTCCAGTGAAGCTAACATAAGTCAGTTGAGCTATCAACTTGCATGTAGAGTGCAAATTTTCATTACTATCAAGTTTTTAAAAATATTTTCAACACAATTTATAAATAGTATATAATCAGAAAAAGTACTAATTGATGAAGAGTTTACACATAAGAGATACATAATTAGATTAAAATAAAGTTTCTAGTCAAAAAATTACTCAATTCAGTTACTATGTTGTTCTTAGGTACCATTATGACATTTTCAAACACAATTTGTTTTAGTTGAATCTCCCCATTTCTCCCATTCCTGTTCACTTATTAAATGTGTCATTTTCATATCCCCCCATTTCCTCCTTGTTGTCTCATTGTATGATCATGTGGTTTTGGGCTGTCTGATTTAAAGGTCCATTTGAATAATATCATTATTTACATTTTCCTGAAAATTTCAGAATTTCATTTTGCTGTACTGCTAAATCGAATTCCATTGTGTAAATGGACCTCATTTCCACGTGGCATCCATTCATCTATTGATGGGCATCTGTGTTGGCTCCACTTTTTTCTATTATAAATAGAGCATCAATAAGCATCAATGCACAAGCATCTAAGTAGTAGGATGTAGAGTCCTTTGGGTACATGCCCAGGCATGCTAGAGCTGAATCATATGGTATTACTATTTCTAATGTGTGGCATTGGTGGTTTGCCTTCCTGTTCCTGCTACAGCTAAAAGTCAGTGAAAACACATCAACTGAGAGGTAGAGATCATAAGAAAGAGAACTGTTCAAGACCTAAGGAATGATATAAGAGAGAACAGTGATTTTCCTGGGTTTTGTTTTCATCAGGGTATATTTTATGGGGACACTAAATCACTAGAAAAATGGAATTTGGCTTGAAATAAACTCAAAAGACAAGTCTGCCCCTGTAATCTAAGGACTTGAAAAATGGTGATCTCCCAAAACCAAAGCACTTTTTACTCGTTTCCTTCCCTTGCCAAACAATAATGAAAATATTATCTATTCTTGAACTTAAGGGGTCAGCCTGGCCAGGAATGTCACTGACCTTTCACTTCTCTCAGAAGTGTTCAGGTTCACTTAAACATGTGACTGCTTAAACAATGACACAGAAGAAATAGTATTCTAAGTTAATAACACAGGAGAAAATCTCTTGATAACACTGCAACATTTAGAAGAACTCAGGTGTTAGAATACTTAAAAAATATTTTAAAGTGTTAATCATAAAAATGTCTTACTGAGTAACTACATCTTTTTTTAAATTTAATATTAATTGTCCATAATGAGTTACATTATTTAGTGGACAAACCATGCGTTGTTATCCAGGCTTCCCCAATTCCCCCCCTCCCCATCCCTGATCAGTTGTATATCCTCCTTCATGGGCTGTCTGTGTTAGTCCTTGTGGCAAGGGATCCTGTATATCTTAGTACTCATCCCTGTCTTCCTGGCCCAAGTCAAGAAAAATGAAGAAACAGAAAATCTCAGAATAATAAGATAAGAAGTATCTGAAAATGAGCCAGCAAAAGATTTTCAAAAATTTAAAAATTACTATATGTGTTCCAGAGTAAATTAGAAATTACAAAGAAAAAAAGCAGTATACCAGAAGACAAATCATGTTAAATGTTTCCATGAAGCTATAAGGAGATAATACAAAAACTTTAAATTCTCTTAAATACATAAACCAAGTAATTGACCGTTATGAGGAGAGAAAAACCACAGCTCTCTGAAGGAAGCTGAAGTGCCATTATACTTGACATGTCACAGGTTGCTTTTGGTACAGTTAAATATTTTTTGTGGTTGCTGTATTTTGTGTTGTTCCTGCTGTCTACAGTGGTTTAGAAGGCAAGGAAATCTAGCAGCTTCCAAAACAATCTGAGTGTACTCTTTTAGTAATCTGTGTTTACATGGGGAGATATAGATCTTTTTTTATAATTACCTAAAGGAAGGAATTAATGAAGAGGAAATATTTTCAATAGGTAATTTTACCTTAATCTACTTCACAAAATGTCAAGCGATATTTAAATTTATTCTTAATACAATGGCAATAAACATGATTGAATTTCTAGAGTAGTAGGAGAAATGGAGGAACTATCTGATAACACACACATACTGCTTCTGTCTGAGAACCTGTGTTCTTGACACGATATTCACATTTTTGGGGTGTATAGAGAAATTCTGGAGCTGAATGGAAAACAAGCTCAAAAGAAAAATAGGGTGCAAAAACTTAAGAAAAGACTAAAATCATATATGCAAAATTACTCAAATTATTACTTAAACTTTTCACATCTATGAATTTCAAGTCATTTCTGCAGTTGGACAATTCTGAACTTTGGATGGCATTAGGAAAATGTGCGCTCACAACCTGATCTCATTTAGGAAGCCATTTGTTTATTTGGTTTGATTCATCTCTGTGACTTCAGTAGAACTTTTACAGTCTCAAAGACCACCATGTCCACATACCACCACACAAGGCACAACCGTGCTGGAGAAAGGAGGTCCTGGAACCTAGACTTCCTTTATTTTCTCATCCTCAGCTGTATTCCATATACTTTTGACAGTTTTGGTCCTGGGGTTGGTATATAGTATAGACAATTTTCAGTATCTCTAGACATCAGAGAAATTTCAGCTCTGATACCTAGATGATACAGTAAGTCTGTTTTTAAGGAAAGCTTGGTTTTCTATGTGCAGGCAGGTAAGATACAAGAGGTTATGTGTTTTCAAGACTCTATGTAAGCATCTGGACTGGAAGGCTGTGAAATATCCACATTTAGTAGCAGGTTTAAGTTACTCTCTGTGTTATGTAATTATTTCCAATCTGTTCTTCCTCAGGGTTCCATTAAAACCTATAAACTTTTATAGCTTGATCTCAGGAGTACTATGTGTAATTAAGACTCTGCTGCACATTTTAGCAAGCAAGAAGGCAAAGATAAGGTTGGACCTTTTTTCACCTATGGGAAAGATTATGAAAATCTCTGTTCAGTGGTGCAAACCTAATCAATATTTAGAGTGGAAGGAAGCAGAGTCAATGGCAGATTGATCTGACAGAAGTTCCAGCGATCAAAATTATGGTTGA
>PVHP010028878.1:0-22799 GCA_004024765.1 Zapus hudsonius | reverse complement strand
ACCCACGCTCCGGCCTCCAGCACATCTGCTCTGCCCCTCCAACCTCCCTACAGGGCTTTCTTGGTTTTTTTCTTTCTCTTTAACCCATTCAACCAGGGCCTCCTTCGTAGCCCCTCCCCCTGCACCATGGCTTCCAGCGTGCCTCCGCTCCTTTTCTGTGCCTGAGGAACCCGTCAGCCCCTCTATCTGCACCCAGAGATCCCAGCAACACTAGATCCAGGGATCTCAGCAGACTCACACCATGCCCCTCCCCCCGCCAACCCCATCCCCTGGGACTGCAGACCACTGTGGGCCTGTTCCCCTGGACTGCCTAATCTGGTGACGCCACCCCCCGTACCCAAGACATCCGGGGGTACGCTATCCCTCACCACAACCACCAACCTCCACAGCCCCGACAACTGAAATCGCCCCACTGCCCACTGCGCTCTGCCATCCCCCACACCCACCGACCCCTGCAGATATCTCAAAGGCATTATGCCAACCACCTCAAGTGGAATCAAAATCTCAGACCTCAACGCAAGAATATTACACGAGCTGAGGAAACTGCACCAAATGACAACAACAATCACTGGGAAAACATAACCTCAGACATGGAAGACAGAAGAGAGAAAATTCAAGGGAAATCAGACACTTGACAAAATTCAAAAGAGCAAGTGAACAAGACTCAAAGGAAATGTGGGATACCATAAAAAGACCTAATCTCAGGATCATGGGGATCCCAAAAGGAAAAGAAAACCAAACAAGGAGCATAGAAAATATTTTCAACAGAATTATTCAAGAAAACTTTCCATACTTGACAAGAGATAGTCCTGCACAACCAAAAGAGATACGGAGAACCCCAAACAAATTGGATCAAAGGAGGATCACCCCAAAACATATCTTAGTTACAATGCCAAACATTGAGGATAAAGAGACAGTCCTTAGAGCAACGAGAGAAAGGAAACTCACATATAAAAAAAAAAAAACATCAGAATCACGTCAGAGTTCTCCATAGAAACTTTAAAAGCCAGGAGAGCTTGGAACAAAGCAATTGTAGGCCTAAAGAAGAATGGATCCAACCTAGACTACTCTACCCAGCAAATTTATCCATCATAATTGATGGAGCAATTAAAGTATTCCACGAGACTAATCAGCTTTACAATTACTTGAGCACAAATCCAAACCTTCAAAAGATACTTCATGAGATATCCCTTGAAGATGAAAAAAATAACCGACCCCAGGAAAGGAACAGAGAACAAACAAGGGAACACAAAAGAGCAGCAACACCTCAGATACCAACCTCCATATTCTCTGCAACATGGCAAACCTCACAGTTATAACTTTGAATGTAAATGGACTCAACTCTCCTACAAAAAGACATAGGATAGCAGGTTGGATCAGGAAAATGGACCCTTCCATCTGTTGCCTACAAGAAACAAACCTTACCGCTAAAGACAGTAACCTACTGAGAATAAAAGGGTGAAAAACAATTTTTCAGGCATGTGGGTAAATAAAAAAGCAGGTGTGGCTACTCTAATATCTGACAAAATAGATTTTAAGTCAACAGCAATAAAAAAGGACGATGATGGCCACTTCCTACTCATCAAGGGAACGATACAGCAAGAAGACTTCACTATACTAAATATGTATGCACCAAATGCAAGGGCCCCTCAGTTCATTAGGCATAATTTACTCAAAAGCAAAGCAGATATACATGCCAACACCATCATAGTAGGTGACTTTAACACTCCACTGTCATCCCTAGACAGATGGTACAAACAACAGACAAGCAGGGAAATAAAGTTGTTAAATGGCACCATAGACAAACTAGGGATAACAGACATCTAAAGAACATTTCACCCCAAGGACACAGATTACACATTCTTCTCAGCACCACATGGAACTTTTTCCAAAATTGACCATATTCTAGGTCATAAATCATCCTTCAGCAAATTCAGAAAGATCAATGTAATTCCCTGCATCATATCAGACCACAACGCATTAAAGCTAGAAATTAACAATGGGAGAGGATCCAAAAATTTCAATAGATATTGGCAACTAAACAACTCGCTCCTGAATAATGAATGGGTCAAACAAGAAATCAGACAGGAAATCCAGAACTTCCTAGAAACAAATGGTAATGAGGATACATCCTTTCAGAACTTATGTGACACAATGAAGGCAGTTCTAAGGGGGAAATTCATTCCTCTAAATGCCTTCATAACAAAGACAGAGAGGTCTCAAATCAACCAAATATCCTCACACCTAAAGTCATTAGAACAGATGGAAAAATCCAACTCAAGGAGCTCGAGACGCAAGAAATAATAAAGATTAGAGCTGAGATTAATGACTTGGAAAAAAAGAAAACAATTGAAAAATAGACAAATCAAAGAGATGGTACTTTGAAAAAGTCAATAAGATCGACAAACCCCTGGCCAACTTAATCAAACGAAAAACTGAGAAGGCCCAAGTTAACAAAATAAAAAATGAAAAGGGTGGGATCACAACAGATCCTGAAGAGATTGGATGTATCATCAGGTCATACTTCCAAAACCTCTACTCTACAAAATTAGAGAACCTGGAAGAAATGGATAAATTCCTGGACACCTACCAACTTCCAAAGCTCAGACCAGAGCAGATAAAGACCCTAAACAAGCCGATAACAATCATAGAGATTGAATCGGTAATCAAGAACTTCCCCAAACGGAAAAGCCCAGGTCCAGATGGTTTCTCAGCTGAATTCTACCAAACCTTCATCATAGAACTGAAACCTCTCTTTTTGAAGCTTATCAGGGACATAGAAAAAGAGGGTAGGCTCCCAAACTCCTTTTATAAAACTACCATCGCCCTAATTCCCAAACCAGGCAAGGATGTAACAAAGAAAGAAAACTACAGGCCCATATCCCTGATGAACTTGGATGCAAAAATCCTAAACAAAGTCCTAGCAAACCAAATACAAACCCATATCAAGTCTATAATTCACCCTGACCAAGTCAGCTTCATCCCAGTGATGCAGGGATGGTTCATCATATGCAAATCGATAAATATACTTCACCACATTAACAAACTTAAACGCAAAAACCACATGGTCATCTCAATTGATGCAAAGAAGGCTTTTGACAAAATTCAACACCACTTCATGTTCAAAACCTTGCAAGAATAAGCATAGATGGTCTTTACCTCAACATGATAAAGTCAATATACAGATCTCCTAAAGCACAAATCATGCTCAATGGGGAATGACTCAAGGAGTTCCCCCTCAACTCAGGAACAAGACAGGGATGGCCACTCTCACCACTGCTATTTAACATAGTGCTTGAAGTTCTAACCCAAGCAATAAGAAAAGAGAACAGCATAAAAGGGATACAAATCGGAGAGGAAGAAGTCAAACTATCCCTCTTTGCAGATGACATGATCTTATATATATCATATCCAAAGAACAGTATTAGTAATCTTCTGAAGGTGATCAATGCCTTCAGCAGAGTGGCAGGATACAAAATTAACACACAAAAATCAGTAGCCTTTCTATATACAGAAGACAAACATTCGGAAAAAGACATCAGAGAAACTGTCCCATTCTGTGTATCCTCAAATAAAATAAAATACCTGGGAATATCACTAAGCAAGGTTGTGAAAGACTTATATAAGAAAAATATTGAAACACTCAAAAGGGAAATAGAGGAGGATGTGACGAGATGGAAAGACATTCTATGCTCATGGTTAGGGAGAACCAATATAGTAAAAATGGCAATCCTGCCAACAGCAATCTACAGATTCAACGCAATGCCAATAAAAATCCCAACCTCCTTCTTCATAGACGTTGAAAAAATAATCTAAAAATTTATCTGGAAGGGTAAGAGACCTCGAATAGCTAAAACTATTCTGAGCAGGAAAAATTACGCAGGAGGCATCACCATATCTGACTTTAAAACATACTACAAAGCTATAGTAACTAAAACAGCATGGTATTGGCAGAAAAACAGACAGTCTGACCAGTGGAGTAGACTCGAAGACCCAGCCTTTAATGCAAATAAATTCAGCTTCTTAGTCTTTGAGAAGGGTGCCAACCATGTATGCTGGGCCAAAGATAGCATCTTCAACAAATGGTGCTGGACAAACTGGATAAACACGTGTAAAAAATGAAATTAGACCCACTCCTCTCACCATGGACACAGATCAAATCCAAAGATATCAAAGACCTCAATTTCAGGCATGTATCCCTGAAAACCCTGGAAGAAAAAGTTGGAGGAACTTTACATGAGATAGGAGTTGGGAACAACTTCCTGAGCAAATCTCTAGTAGACCAGGAAGTGCAACAGTCACTTAACCAATGGGACCTGATCAGGCTCAAAAGCTTCTGTACAGACAACACCGTTCTCAAAGTCAATAGACCCCCTTCAAATTGGGAGATGATTTTCACCAGCTACAACACAGACAGAGGCCTGATTTCCAGAACCTACAGAGAACCCAAAAAAATTAATAGAAAACACCCAAATTGCCCCCTCACAAAATGGGGCACTGATCTCAACAGAGAATTCACAGAGGAGGAAACACAAATGGCCTTTTCTCACCTGAGAAAGTGTTCAGCATCCCTAAGCATCAGGGAAATGCAAATCAAAACCACAATGAGATACCACCTTACCCCTGTCAGAATGGCAATCAGAAAGAAAACCAACAACAATCGTTGCTGGCGCGGATGAGGGGAAAAAGGAACCCTCATTCACTGCTGGTGGGATTGCAAACTTGTTCAACCACTATGGAAAGCTGTGTGGAGACTTCTGAACACAATAGACATAGAACTACCAATGGACCCAGCTATCCCTCTACTAGGCATCTACCCACAAGATGTCACATCTCGACACAGAAACTTTTGTACAACTATATTTATAGCAGCTCAATTCATAATAGCCAAGTATTGGAATCAACCCAAATGCCCATCCATGGAGGAATGGATAGCGAAACTGTGGTATATTTACACGATGGAATTTTACTCAGCTGAAAGGAAAAATGATATATCAAAATTTAGGAAAAAATGGTGTGACTTCGAGTAGATCTTACTAAGCGAACACTCAAAAGAACAGAGAATCGAACGCCGCATATTCTCCCTCGTATGTGGTCCTTAACCAGGATAACCGTGTTCTTTATGCAGACTAATAGTAAGAAGTGAGAGATTATGAATGATGGGAAGGGATGGGAGGAGGGGAATGGCTTAAACTTTAGGATAAACCATATTAGGTGTCAAAACATAAAATCCTCACGATCATATTATAACCTATTAAGTAATGAGCGTCATCTGGCAAGAGGGGCCATGAGTGGTAGGGGAGAGAATCTAAGCCTGTGAATAATTAGAGCAGCAGGACAACCCCTGGTTCCATCCACTGGTTCCTTCCCTCACTGAGCTGTCGACCAAAGCGACTCAGGAGATTCCAACAACATGACAGAATTCTGTCAAAGCTCTTGAGTGCCCTCCCTAAGCCTGAGGCAAAATCCTGTTGCTGAAGAAACCACAGAATGCCATTTACCTGCATTGAGAGTCCCTTCAACATCCGGAATGGTATCCAACCCCCAGAAGGCAGTTAGTGTAGTGCTAGAAGACACTGCACAGGCTGCCAGGGGAAATTGATCAACTACAGCTGGAGTAAACTGACACGAAAAACAATCTGCGGTCATGAGTAGGCTGACCACACCCCCTACTGGGAGAGAACAGCAAACCAAGAAAGGCGCACTTGTGCAACAGAGGAGCCTGGGCCTGGGGGAGACAATCAACAGCTTTAAAATTCAGCCAATTATCCACTTAGTGAGGGGGACCCCTTGTCTGGAACTTGGGATTCAGGGCGATAATTACCAGATCCCGTACTCTTGGGCTCCTGAGACAAGATGCACTGTGGGAGCGATTGATGGGGAGGCTACTAAAAATAGAATCTAGGTAATCCAGAAATGTTTATATTTGTTAACCTACACTGATCACACTCTCCAATGGAGATTGTACTTGTATTTTTCAGGATGCAGCGAGAGAGCTGGGGACCATCTAACCCTACCTACTGACCTTAGGCCGATATTAGAGATTCTGGCAAGAGAGGAGCCACCACAGTCATAACTTGGAGGATCCATATGGAATCCTGCAGAGAAGGACAGGAGGAACGAGGGACCCACAGCCACAGACATTCAATCTACACAGGATAAGCCAGTGATACAGAAACCAACGATCTTCGACACAAAGACCCCAAAACTCACAACCTTAAAGCAGCTTTAATACTCATCCACCACGACTCAGGGACCTATGCAGAAGAGGGGGCTGAAAGATTGTAAGACCCGTGGTGGGGGAGACTATCCAGAAGCATGGCACCCTTCAGTATCAACACACTTGGGACATGAGGACCGGGCTGAGTACTAGGCTATCCCGGATCCCCTGCCACAAGGACTGATCCAGATGGCCCACAGAGGAGGATATCCAGCTGATTGGGGATGGGGATGGGGGTATTGGGGAATTGGGGATAACAACTCATTGTTTGCATATAATAATAATAATGTAACTCATTATTGACAATAAATATATATTTATGGAAAAAATTAAAAAATAAAAATAAAAAATTGAAAAAAAGAAGGAGGAGGAGGAGGAGAAAGAAAGAAAGAAAGGAGAGAGAAAGAAGGAAGGAAAGAAGAAAAGGAAAAGGAAGAAGAAAGGATTGAGAAGAAAAGGAAAAAAAGATGAAAAAAGCAATCAGTTCTATTAAAAGTATAAGACCACTTACAAAATATCTTGCTGGGATTCTTCCAAAAGGTTAATGTTGTGAAAGAGTAAAAGGACACTCTCATGTATGGTACAATTCATGCAGTGCATACATCTCATTTTATCTGATTTCAAATCATCATTGTTTTAGATAGAAATGCCAGGCATTTGTAATTTTTTTTTACATTTTTGTCCTCATGCTTGTATTTTTCATGTGGCAAGAGTTTTTAGTAACATTTTTTTTCTATGGAGGATCTAAAGATAATTCAATGCCCTTTAGCATGGTTAATTAATGTTTATTTCTTTTTTTAATATTTTAATTATTCATTTCAAGGAGAGAAACACACACAGAGAGGGAGAGAGCACTAGAGCCATTACCTTGTGGGTCTGGCATATGTGGGTCCTGGGAAATTGAACCCTGGGCCTTAGGCACCAGAGGCAAGTGCCTTAACCGCTGAACCAGCCCCTATTTCTTAATCTCTAATCATTTAGAAATTTGTCTTTCAGCTTCATAACTATATGTAGTGAGGCATAACACGTAATAATTCACACTTTGACACACTGAAGTACTAGTACAGATTTATGCCTACACGTCCCTTAAGATTTGTTAGAACCCTTATAGTTTTATTATCAGGATTTCTAATGTGAGAGGACCATTTTGGCTAGGTATCAATATGAACCAAATCCTTCCCTTAATTTGACATGTCTGATCATTTTCTGTATGCTGGCTTGTAACTCTATGCATCTGAAAGTTTGTATCCTCCCAAAGTTCATATATTGAAACCTAGTGAGCAATATGGTGATATTACGAAGTGGGAAATGATTAGGTCATGAGGACACTCATAAATGGAATTTACGCCCTTATAAAAGAAACTCCACACAGCTGATGTGCCCTTTCCACCCTATGAAAATACAGCAAGAAAATATCCTCTATTGTTGGGTACAGAAGGAGTCAGTCATGGATCCCTGCCCCCCTGTGATCCTGTCTCACCAGTCAGCAGGAGACAGGCTCCATTGGGAAAAATGAATGCGCAGCTGGAGCCTCACATACACTTGCAGCTGGGAGATGTGTCCGAGCAAATCTCAAAACCTTATTCCAGTATCCAACCTTATATACAATCTAAGGCTGCGTTGTATCACAAGGGGGCTCAGCAGGCAGGAACAAATCCACAGAAACTCAGCCAACAGGAGTAAAACCTATTTGCACTTATAAACAGGATTTAGGGCTGTCAGCCATCCCCCCTGTCTCCTGGGGGGCACAGGTGTGCTAGGAACAAAGGGCATGAGCTTCCATGCTCTGGGCTCTCATCCGGCCGCACATTACATTCTAAAACTTAGCTCACAGATATTCAGCCAGGCTGGGACCCAACACTCTATGAAGCAGAAAGGGTTTTCACCATACAGTGAACCTACCAGTGCCCTCATGTTAGACTTCTCAGCCTCCATAATTGTGAACATAAATTTTTGTTTTTAAGCTACTCGATTATGGCATTTTGTTCAGTGTGAACAAATTGTGACAATTATCTACATATTTTAGGGGGTAGGACATTTTAATATCATGATACAATTTCTGTCCCTGTACAAGTAAATCAACACTGTGAGATAGGAATATTCCTATAAGCTACTCCCGCACTAGAAAGCCTATCAGGAACTTCCACATATATGAAAATACCTGCAATCCACATAAATATATGACACTGAACCTAAACTAAGTACATTATTTTTTTCTTTTTTAAAATCACTGCTACAAATATTTTATTTATTCATTTGCAATCATAGTGATAGAGAGAAGGAAGACAGACAGAGAAGAAATAGAGAATGGGTATGCAGGGGAATAGATCCCAGGTTGTTAGGCTTTGCAGGCAAGTGCCTGAACTGCTGAGACATTGCTCCAGCTCCTAAATGCATTAATTTTCCTTCCCCATTGTAGAATTCCAAAATGTCTATGCCCACTATACCACCACCAGGCAGGAAGAGACATATCAAAAGGACAAATGGGGGACCAGAAAGATTGCTCAGTGTCTAAGGTGCTTGCCTAAAAAGCCTAATGACCCAAATTAGATTCCCCAGTTCCCACATAAAGCCAGATGTACAAAGTGGCACATGCATCTGTAGTCCATTTGCAATGGCTAGAGGCCTTGGTGCACCCATTCTCTCTGTCTGCACCTCCTCTCTCTCTCTCTCTCTCTCTCTCTCTCTCTCTCTCTCTCTCTCTCTCTCTCTCTCTCTCTTTCTCTCTTTCTCCTTGCAAATAAATAAATAAATTTATTTTAAAAAGGACAAATGGAAGTTCCTATTCAGGATATTTGAAATCTGCATGTTAAACTGTGGGTAACTTGAAATCAGCCACAGTGGTAATATTTACACTAGAAATAAGAAATAAGTTATCACTGCCCACTGCCCACAGAGGCAATGATCATACACGCATACTCCTTATGGGTGCAAGAATATTCTCTCTTTATTGCGGAAATGATACAGAATATAAAGAGCTCCTTAACCAATCAGGGAGCTATTCAAGTGGCAGGTACATGGTCAGTCTTGGTAAGAACCTAAAACATGCAGAGTGCACGCGGTGAGCATGATGTGCAATGGCCAATCAGGATTACTTCCTGAAACTTGTTTACAAGCTAAGCCTATTTTGGCAAACCGTCAGGCGCCATCTTGAGAATAGGCCAGGGTGTGCCTCAGTGGGCCCCAAAGGCATCTGACCCCAACATCTCCCCCTTAACCTGTATATAAAATAGGCTCGGGACTGTGTCTATCTTAAGTTGTCCATGGCAAATTACATTCTTACCCGTCATTGGCATTCTGCCCTCTAAGCATCAGAACCCTGTCTTAGGTTGATATGTATTTCCACGGATCTTACCCGTCTCTGACTACCGATCCAGCATATTAAGCCATATTTGGGGGAAAGATTGGCCATCCATAGCTGCCATGGCTTATTTAATAATTTGTATTTGTAGTTGTTGATGCATGTGATATTGGCGGAGCTTTCTATAAAGGATCAGAAAGATTATTATGCACATCAGACCAAGAGTAATAGTACCTGACCAATGTTTTCCCCATAGTAGAAGTTTGTCTGTAAGGTTATTTATCAAAGACATAATAGTTGGGATATGTATAGTAGTCTTGTTAATAGCAACAATTTGATTATGTAAAGATTGAGTAAGGTTATCGAACTCATTGTTAACATGTGTGACAACTGTTTAGACATATTTGCTGCATAAAAAAGGTTATCATAAGTAACATCAGTTATACAAAGTCCCACATTCTAATACATACATTCTAATGTCATTAATTGTTCACAAGTTGTTCTTGTACAAAGTCAACCCGTTGATTAAGAATCATAAGTCCAGTTTTAAGTTGTCCATTCAACTGATTCTGGGTGTATAGAGGTTGAGCAGTCGCAGAAGAAAGAGTATTGAGAGTCTGTGCTGTAGGAACCGAAGTAGTAAGAGCGACAGCAGCCGTGGTAGCCACCACAGCTGAAATAGCTATCGCAGCAATGATGGCAGAAGTTATCCCAAAATCGCTCTTTTTATGAAATAAAATTGATGTATGAAGAGAACTGACGTCAACAAGAACTGAAATATACTGAGGTATCCGTAGTATGACTGCAGTATTGTACTTAGTAGCATTCCAACATTGAGAAATAAAACAAGAAACATTAGAGCAATTTAAGATAGTAGTTGTATTAGTAGAATTTAGGTACGTTGTAAGGAACAAAAATGGAGGAATAATGAATACAGGTGTGGGAGAAAAACTAATATTTTTTCCATCATCATTATTCCAATTAACTTTAACATGATCTTCCCATGATCCACTAGTATAATTATAACTGTAATTCGTATATCGTATTTGTCCTCCACTTAAAAAGGTCATAGGTGCTATATTTACACAAGCAGTAATACCACATAAAGCCCAAATAGAAAAAGGATTTTGAGGACCAGCTAAAATATTAAAATTTTGTGTAGTAAAGTTATTGCCAAACCAGGTAAAATTTTCTGTAGTTCCTGGCTTTCTATAAGAAAAGGAGGATACACATCGAGTAAAATACCAATCAATAAAGAATACCATATTGGAGGCCAATGAGGCTGTCAATATTCACAGTTGAATGACCAAGACTGTCGGAAACACCCCCCATTAGTAAGTCTAGGCATAATACCTTGCAGAGCAAGAATGTCTCCCCAGCCATCGGAGTAATTAGTAGGCATTTCAGGGGGTTTTCTCTCATCTATATTGTACATATGGCCCACCATATGATTTCTTAAAGAGACACATGGAGTAGGTCCAAAACATAGGGTTCCTATTAATGTTATGGTAAGAGTCCAATTAACTTGTATTTCTGAATGTTCAAATGGCACTGAGGGAAAACCTGTACTTTCATTGGTAGAAAATATTACAGGGTATACCCTGGAAGTGTTAGTTAAAGGTAAAGGATAAGGCCAGGCTTTAAGAATTCCCCACATAAACTTGTCACTGCCCCACCGATCCCAGAGGCAGTGATCAGAAAAACATCCACACACACAGCTTGAGGGTGGAAGAATGTCAGCGTCTCTATATTCTCTCTTACTCTCTCTATTGCAGATCCCGAATCTCTCTTGCAAATATGCTACAGAACATATATAGAGCTCCTTGCCAATCAGGGAGCTATTGATAAAAGCCTGTGCATAATAGCCAATCAGCACTACCTCCTGAAACCTATTAAGCTAAACCCCTCTTGGCATGCTGTCAGGTGCCGTCCTGAGATTAAGCCAGGGTGTGCCTCCAAAGGCCCCCAAAGGATTTTGCCCCCGACATATCCCCCTTTTCTTTTATAAAAAATAGGCTCCGGACCATGTGTGTCTTAGGTTGTCCATGGCAAATTACACTCTTACCCGTCATTGGAATTCTGACCTCCAAGCGACAGAAACCTGTCTTAGGTTGATATATATTTCCATGAATCTTACCCGTCTCTGACTACTAATCCAGCATTTTAAGCCTTATATGGGGGGAGGATCGGCCACCCATAGCTGAGATGGTTTGCTTTAATTAGCTGTGCAGTTGCTGATGCATCTGAGATTGGCAAAGCGTTAATACACATCAGACCAAGAGTTCTTATCGTAGACGCTATAGTCAGGATATGCACTTTAGCAAGAAGGATTGGGTTAGGTTATTAAACTCATAAGTTAGCAATAAAGATTAAACTCATAAGTCCAATGACTAGTTAACATATATGACAGCTGTCTAGACATTTTTGCTGCATGAGAAAGGTTATCATACAAAACATCAGTTGTATAAAGTCCTACAATAGAACGTCATTTTATTACAATACATCACAATGTCATTAATTGTTCAATGATATTAAGTTGTTCTTGTACAAGAACAATCCATTGATTAAGAGTCATAAGTCCAGTTTTAGATTGTCCATTTAGTTGATTCTGGATGTTCAGAGCTTGGGCAGTTGCAGAAGAAAGAGTATTGAGAGTCTGTGCTGTAGGAACCGAAGAAGCAAGAGCAATAGCAGCCGTGGTAGCCGCCACAGCTGAAACAGCTATCACAGCAAAGATGGCAGAAATTATTCCAAAATCTCTCTTTTTACGAACTGCAATTGAAGTATAAGGAGAACTGACGTCAACAGGAACTGAAATATAGTGAGGTACCTGTAGTATGGCTGCAGTATTGTACTTAGTAGCATTTTAAACTTGTATCCTGGAGTAGGGAATATCTTAAAGAGTTAATTCAAGTACACAAAATAAGACAATTTTTGAAATAATATCTTAGATGGAAACTCTGTGATCATCCACAACAAAGCAGAGTCCCGTCCTGCCAAATTTTTGAAAAAGAAAACCTGTGACAACCAATGTTGTTAGCTTAATTAAGTTATTCCAACACACTTATCTAATGGAACGATAGAAACCACAATGACTGAAATTAAACCTTACAAATCAAATGATGAGAACCTGGTAGTATTAGCATAAACAAAGAGAACCATCTCCTTAAAACTCACAATGCTTTTAGATGTGAGAACCCATCCTAGAAAATTAATACCAGTAAGCAACTTCCATCCCTTTTCTTATTAAGGGACTAAGCAAATATCTTTAGCAATTACTATAGAATGCCAAATGAGTATAACCATCAAAAAGTATCTCTAAACATTGAACAACCTGGTATAAGAAAGATACTTTCTAGGGGCATTCTCCCCCTTATTTTTCATTTATAAGCAAGCAAAAAATATATAGTACTTATAGCAGACAATGTCTCTAACCACTGAGCAATAGATGAGAAAAGAAACATTATGTCTTTTTCTTTGACTCAGTTTACCTATACAATCATGGACTTCAGCAATGCAAGGAAGATATAATTCTCCTTGTATATTTATTTCCTTTTCATTCGCCACAAACCCATTGGCCAGATGGGCTGATGAGGAAGTATTGGAAAATATGTCAATTTCTGGGATTTTGGCAATAGGAGGAGCTCTGTCCTAAAGTCAAAAGCCAGTGGAGCACAAAAGTATATGCTCTTTCTTTTGTTAACTCCATGAGCCCTAGTCTAGACATTTAGTTTTTTATACCTTATAGAATTCAGAAAAACCACAGGGATTTCTCATATATAATATCTCTATAAATTTAATTTTAGGAAAACTGACAACCCATCTAGTATTAGCACATATTTATAGAGTTTATAAGATATCTCCTGCTAATTATTTCATGTTGCAAAACTTAAAACAGTATAGGCAAAACATAATGGTCCCTGATATAACTTTTACCTTTATATTTCTGGGAAAATTCTGCTACCTTGATAATTTTACAATTGACAAATCAACATTGATAGAATTTTTTAGAATTGAGTAAAAAATGGAGAACTGGTGTGGGAATAAGTCTAGGCGTAATGCCTTGTAAAGCAAGAATGTCTCCCCAGCCATAATTAGTAGGCATTTCAGGAGGCTTCAATTAACTTGTTAACGTTCAAATGACACTGAGGAAAAACCCGTACTTTCATTGGTAGAAAATATAGTTAAAGGTAAAGGGTAAGGACAGGCTTTAAGAATTCCCCACATAAACTGTCCTGTAGTTAGTGGGAATAATAAAAAGAGTATATCTACCTCACTTACCTTAATCAGAGTCACCTTGATTTTTTTATCACTGGCTGAGTAAGTCGCTCTGGAACCCAAATCAGTGAGGCTTTGTTCTGTGGAAATATACAAACCGAGCCTCGGCTCCAATAAAGTACTGGATCTGGGCCGCACCATTGGCAAGTAAGAACATCCCTCCATTTTACAGTCACTCCATTAAATTGTCTAGTTTGTATGTCTGTCAGCTGCAGAGCGACATTCAATGTCCAGAGTTTAAAAATTTAAAATAAAAAGAGAAACAGAGAGTTTGTCTTTAGGGGACATGAAGGTGTCCCCTATTCCTCCTTTCTGTTTAAAAAGAGTTTTTTGTTTTGTTTTGTTTTTTGTTTTTGTTTTTTTTTACAAAGAGAGTACTAGATATGTTTATTTGTCAAAAATAAAAAAAAGGGGAGTGGAATAACACAAGGCTAAATTTCAGCTAACGCTGTACCATGATCACAGGTCAAGACAAAAACAAAAACCAAAACAAAAAACCAAACCAAGACAACAAAACCTCCGATGGTCCTAGCAATTTCAGAAGATTAGCTTCCATTTTAGAGTCCAGAGCTAACAGAGAATAGTAAAAAGGCTGCTTGCCACTACATGGTCATTTTAAAGGGAAAGGAGATGCTGCAGGTAGGCAGGGAGAAGGGCTCAACTCCTAGGGAAAGCAAGATAAGAGGGGATTCACTGTACAGGAAAAGGGATACCAGCATAATCCTTACCTAGCGCTGTTCAGAGTCTGAGAATGTAAGGAACAGAGTAAAAGGCTACAGATACTAGCATCAGGAGGAAAGAAAACTCAACACAGAATAAATTAAGAAAGAAAACATAGTTGGTCACAAATTCCTTTGTTTACTGAAACATGAAGCAATGGAAACATCCCGGCAAAAGGGACCACGCGAAGCAAGTTCTCATATATGACCGCAGCCCGAGGGTTCAGTCCCCAATTATCCTACCTCCAGTTTTTAAAAGGCTGAGTACCACGCTCGGTCCACATACTGCTCCCTCTCATACCGAGCCATGTCATACAGAGAATTCCGTGCAGCTGCTGAAGCTCACTTTATTGGCACAGATGTCTAATCCTGCTCTTCCTGATGTTGCCTTCCTTGGTCAGTTAGAGGATACCAGGCCTTTGATACCTGCTGAATCACCCCGTACATTTGTTGTGGGCCCCGGGGAGCTGGGCCCACCCTACCGTTTTTTGAGGGCCTTGTATTAGGCCCTAACGGTTTGTCATCCCCCAACCAATAATTTCTTTTTCTATAATGAGGGTATATTCCTGGTTTTGCTCTGCGGGGTTCTTTGTTTAAAAAGTTCAGCTCAGGGGCTGGAGAGATGGCTCAGCGGTTAAGGCACTTGCCTCCAGTGCCTAAGGCCCTGGGTTCAATTCCCCAGGTCCCACATAAGCCAGACCCAAAAGTGGTGGCCCTGGTGTTCTCTCTCTCTCTCTCTCTCTCTCTCTCTCTCTCTCTCTGTCTCTCTCTCTCTGCTTGAAAATGAATAAATAAAATATTTTTAAAAATAAGTTCAGCTCAGGACATTGCATCTTAAACTGTCATGGCTTCTGGCAATGGAAACAAACTCTTGGCGGACCTCCTCTATGGTACTTCTGATTATCATGTAAGCCTTGTGTTATTGCTGCTGCCATAACTTGACCCTGTACAACTATATCATTTATGTCCCTACAGGTTTTAAGATATGTTGAAAGGTCTTTACTCTTCCATGGCCTAATGGCCTCTTTACACCACCTATTGGCCTGTTCATATGCTAATTGTTTTACCAAAGGCATAGCTTGTTCAGCATCCCCAAAAATACGAGAGGCAGTTTGGAGCAAACGATCCACAAAATCGGCATAAGGCTCATTAGGTTCCTGTGACACCTTGGACAACTGTCCTTGTAAATTACCAGTCCCCTGCAAAGTTTTCCAAGCCTTAGTTGCTGCAGCTGCTACTTGCATATACACTGCTGGAGGATAATTTATTTGATCCTGGATGTCTGAGTAGTTACCAGTCCCTGTTAACATGTCCATATCCCAGCCTGGATTCCCTGCTGAGGCTTTACGCCTAGCAGTGTCAGTACAATGCTCATAATAAGCAGCTTTCCACAATAAATATTGACCTCCAGATAAAGTGGCTCTTGCAATGTTTACCCAATCTAAAGGTGCCAGATTAGATGTTGTCAATGATTCTAACATAGATATTGTATAGGCAGCTTGAGGCCCATAAGTGCTTACTGCCTCCTCCAATTGTTTAACAAGTTTGAAATCTAGAGGTTGATGATATCTTTGTTGTTGGGCATTTTCGAATACAGGGAAGCAAGTTGGTCCTAACCATGGGGGTTCCATTTTACAGGAACTTTCCCTGACGTAATTATGAGTGAGTGGCAGCTCTGTTGGCTCCATTCTCACTCCAGTTTGTCAAGTTTCCACACAAGGGTTTCTGAACCCAACTCCCAATTCCTCTTCATCTCATTCCTCCTCATTCAAATTTTCCTTTTCGGGTATCCTGGCTGACTCCTCAGGAGCCGTCAATGCCCCCAATCGAGTCCCAATCGCCCTCGAAAGTGCCTGGAGGGGAGCTCTCACAAGGGCCCGTGAAATTTTGGAGCCCATCTTTCTACTCTCATCACTCTACCAGTGAACCTTAGTTGCTTTTTCGGCGAGCCTTACTTCACTTACCTTCTTTACTGTTCGTTTCCCGGGTTTTGTCTCCTGGGTTTCGCTTCCCGGGTTTTGCTTCCCCATATGAGCCACCACTTGTCACTGCCCCACCGATCACGGAGGCAGTGATCAGAAAAACATCCATACACACTGCTTGAGGGTGGAAGAATGTCAGTGTCTCTTTATTCTCTCTTACTCTCTCTATTGCAGATCCCGAATCTCTCTCGCAGATATGCTACTGAATATGTATAGAGCTCCATGCCAATCAGGGAGCTATTGATAAAGAACCTGTGCATAATATCCAATCAGGACTACCTCCTGAAACCTATTAAGCTAAGCCCCTCTTGGTAAGCTGTCAGGTGTCATCCTGAGATTAAGCCAGGGTGTGCCTCCAAAGGCCCCCAAAGGCTTTCGCCCCCAACATAAACTGTCCTGTGATTAGTGGGAATAATAAAAAGAGTAAACTTACCTCACTTACCTTAATCAGAGTCATTTTGATTTTTTTTCCTTTAAACACCTTTATCAGGTCAGAGAGGTGGCAGTTGTTGTATTATGAGTTCGTGAGGAAATCACTGGCCGAGTCAGTCACTCTGGAACCCAAATCAGTGAGGCTTTGTTCTGTGTAAATACAAAAAACGAGCCTTGGCTCCAATAAAGTACTGGATCTGGGTCAGACCATTGGCCAGTAGAGAACATCCCTCCATTTTATAGTCACTCCATTAGATTGTCTATGATATGTATGTCTGTCTGCTGCAGAGCGACCTTCAATGTCCAGAGTTTAAAAATTTAAAATAAAAAGAGAAACAGAGAGTTTGTCTTTAGGGCACCTGAAGGTATTCTCTATTCCCCCTTTCTGTTTAAGAAGAGTATTTTTGAGGGTGAGATGAGCACGTTCAACAATATCCTGACCTTGTGGATTATAAGGGATGACTGTAATTAAAGAAATATCAAATTTAGTGAGAAATTATTTTTAAAAAGTTGAAGTGTAAGCAGGGCCATTATCAGTTTTAATTTGTTTAGGGATCCCCCAGGCGGCAAAGGCTTGGAGACAGTGGGAAAAAACATCTTTGACCTTTTCTCCATTGTGAGGTGAAGCAAAAATAATTCCTGAACATGTATCCACAGATACATGTACGAATTTAAGGGTACCAAATTCTGGAATGTGAGTAACATCCATCTGCCATAAGTGATTAGGCTTTAAACCTCGAGGATTAATTCTAAAAGACTGTACTGGAATAAGAGGGGCACACTGTTGACAAGACTTTACAATAGCACGAGCAAGGTCCTTAGTAATATAAAACTGTTGGCTTAAAGTGGTAAGGTTGACATGGAATTTATCATAGAAGGCCTTGGCCTGTTCTTCCACAGTGAATAAAAATTCAGAGTGAGTTGTTTTATCTGCGAAGTCATTGCCTTGAGTAAGTGGTCCGGGCAAATTGGTATGAGCTCTGATATGTCCAATGAAAAAAGGGTGTTTGCATTGCAGTATGAGGTTCTGTAAAGCAACAAAGTAAGGGGCCACTGTGGAAGTGGGTGAAATGTATGGAACCATTTCTAGAATTTGTAAAGAATTTACCACATATTTACTATCTGATAGTAAATTAAAAGGCTGTTCCGCAAGGATTTGGAAGGCCAGCACAGTTGCAGCAAGCTCCGAGACTCGTGCAGAGGTGCTATGGATTATGGTGGTATAGCTTTTGTTATCAATTATAACGGATTCAACTCCATTTTTTGATCCATCAGTAAATACTAGAGGGCAATCATGTAAAGGTTGCCTCCTAGAGACTTTTGGAAAAATAATAGGGGTATCCTTACAAAATTGTATCCAAGGATGCTTAGGGTAATGATTATCAAAGGTAGCAGTGAATGAGAATAAGATACAGCCCAATCTGTACAATGGTTTGCAAGCCAGCGAATCTCTTCTGGCCCATAGGGAGTGATTATTACTTTTGGGGGCACACCTAAAGTGGCTTCAGATTCCTGTATGCCTTTATAAATCAGTTGAGCCACAGCAGCTGGATATGGTGATAACATCTTATGTGGGGAACTAGGTAGACTGACACTCAATAGAGGTCCTCCCTGCCATAAAATTCCAGTAGGGCTATGGTTTTCTGGTAAGACAATAAAGAGCAATGGTAATTTAGGATCCCTACGGACAACTTGACATGCCTCTAATCACTGTTGAACTAAGGAAAAGGCTTGTCTAGCTTCAGGCGTGAGGGTCCTTTTAGAGCTTAGATCAGTATCACCCTTTAAAGTATCAGACAATGGTTTAGTTCTCCGGTAGTTAATTTTAGGTAAGGCCTAATCCAATTGATATCTCCCAACAATTTTTGGAAATCATTTAAAGTTTATAATTGATCTAGCCGAATGATAAGCTTTAGAGGCCTGACAGCTGTGGCTGACAACCTTGTTCCCAGGTATTGTTGGAGACTATCCACTTGTAATTTTTCAGGGGCTATAGTAAGTCCCCAGCTTTTGAGTTCTTTAGTCATGAAGCATAATGCATCATTTAATATTTGTTTACTGGGATGACACAGTAGAATGTCATCCATATAATGATAGATCAATAAATCTAGGTACTGGTTGCGGGGTGGTCTCAAAGCCTTATCTACATATATTTGACATAGAGTGGGACTATTTATCACTGCCCACCGCCTACAAAGGCAATGATAACACACACACCGCTAATGGGTGGAAGAACGTTGTTTTTTATTGCCGAAATGCAACAGAATATATAGAGCTCCTTGGCTCAGGGAGTTGTTCACGTGGCAGATACATGATCAGTCTATGATAGGAACCTGTGCACGCGGCGAGCATGTGCAATAGCCAATCAGGACTGCCTCCTGAAATTTGTTTACAAGCCAAGCCCATCTTAGTAAGCTGCCAGGCGCCATCCTAAGCCTAAGCCAGGGTGTGCCTCAGTGGGCCCCCGGAGGCCTCCATCCCCGACATCTCCCCCTTTACTTTATATTAAAAATAGGCTTGGGATCATGTCTGTCTTAGGTTGTCCATGGTAAATTACATTCTTACCCGTCATGGGAATTCTGACTTTTATGTGTCAGAACCCTGTCTTAGGTTGATATGTATTTCCACAGATCTCACCCATCTCTGACTGCCAATCCAGCATATTGAGCCATATATGGGGGGAGGATTGGCCATCCGTAGCTGCCATGACTTGCTTAATTAGCTGTGCTTACAGTTGTTGATGCATTTGAGATTGGCAAAGCTTTTATAAAGGATCAGAAAGAAAATAATGCACATTAGCCCAAGAATTATAGTACCTGACCAATGTTTTCCCGATAGTAGAAGTTTGTTTTAAAGATTTAGTTAGGTTATCGAACTCGTGAATCCAATGACTAGTTAACATGTGTGACAACTGTTTAGACATATTTGCTGCATAAGAAAGGTTATCATAAGGAACATCAGTTATACAAAGTTCTACAGTAGAATGAATGCATCCTAATGTCCTTAATTGTCCAACAATATTAAGTTGTTCTTATATAAGGTCAACTTGTTGATTAAGAATCATAAGTCCAGTTTTAAGTTGTCCATTTAGTTGACCTTGGGTGAACAGAGCTTGAGCAGTCGCAGAAGAAAGAGTATTGAGAGTCTGTGCTGTAGGAACTGAAGTAGCAAGAGCGACAGCAGCCGTAGTAGCCACCACAGATGAAACAGCTATCACAGCATTGATAGCAGAAATTATCACAAAATCTCTCTTTCTATGAACTACAACTGATGTATGAGGAGAACTGACGTCAACAAGAACTGTAAGATATTGAGGTATCCGTAGTATGACTGCAGTATTGTACTTAGTAGCTTTCCAACATTGAGAAATAAAACAAGAGTCATTAGAGCAATTTAAGATATTAATAGAATTTAGGTTCATAATAAGAAACAAAAATGGAGGAATAACACATACAGGTGTGGGAGTAAGTCTAGGCATAATGCCTTATAAAGCAAGAATGTCTCCCTAGCCACCGGAGTAATTAGTAGGCATTTCAGGAGGTTTCAATTAACTTGTTGACATTCAAATGGCACTGAGGGAACACCTGTACTTTCATTGGTAGAAAATTTTACAGGGTATAAGGCCAAGCTTTAAGAATTCCCCACATAAACTGTCCTATAGTTAGTGGGAATAATAAAAAGAGTATACCTACCTCACTTACCTTAATCAGAGTCAAATTGATTTTTTCCTTTAAACACCTTTATCAGGTTGGAGAGGCAGCAGTTGTTTTATTATGAGTTGGTGAAGAAATCACTGGCCGAGTCAGTCGCTCTAGAACCCAAATTGGTGAGGCTTTGTTCTGTGGAAATACACAAACGAAGCCTCGGCCCCAAAGAAGTACTGGATCCGGGTCGCACCATTGGCCAGTAAGAACATCCCTCCATTTTACAGTCACTCTATTAGATTGTCTATGATTTGTACCAGTCCCTGTTAACATATCAATGTCCCAGCCTGGGTTCCCTGCTGCTGCGTTACGCCTAGCAGTGTCAGTACAATGCTCATGAAAAGCAGTTTTCCATAATAAATATTTGCCTCAAGATAAAGTGGCTCTTGCAATGTTTACCCAATCTAACGGTGCCAGACTAGATGTTGTCAATGATTCCAACAAAGATACTATATAGGCAGCTTGAGGCCCATAAGTGCTTACTGTCTCCTTCAATTGTTTGACTAGTTTAAAATCCAAAGGGTGATGATATCTTTGTTGTTTCAGGAATTCTCAAATACGGGAAAACAAGTTGGCCCTAACCAAAAGGGTTCCATTTTACAGGAACATTTCCCAGCTCAATAATTCCCTTAAGGGGGTGGCAGCGCTGTTGGCTCCACTCTTACTTTAGATTGTGGAGTTTCCACATGAAGGTTTTTGAGCTTAACTTCTAATTCCTCTCCATCTAGTTCCTCTTCATTTAAACTGATTTTATGGGAGCCAGTGGAGTCCCATTTGCTTTCAAAAGTGCCTGAAGGGGACCCTCCATACAGGCCCGAGAAATTTCAGAGCCCATCTTTCTACTATCTACTTCTATTCTCGTCACCCTACCAGTGAACCTTAGTCACTTTCAGTGAACCTTAAATCTCTCTTCGCTTTACCAGTGAACCTTAGTCACCTCTCAGCAAGGCTCATTTACCTAGGTTCCTCTTGTTTTTTTTTTTCATATATATTTATTGTCCATAATGAGTAACATTATTTAGTGGGCAAACAATGAGTTGTTATCCCGAATTCCCCAATTCCCCACCTCCCCATCCCTGATCAGTTGGATATCCTCCTCCGTGGGCTGTCTGTATTAGTCCTTGTGACAAGGGATCCTGGATATCCTAGTACTCAGACAGGTCTTCCTGGCCCAAGTGTGTTGTTACTGATGGGTGCCATGCCTCTGGACAGTCTCCCCCACCATGGCTCTCACAATCTTTCTGCCTCCTCTTCTGCTCAGTTCCCTGAGTCATGGTGGGTGAGTATTAAGGATGCTTTAATGTTGTGAGCTTAGGGGTCTTTGTGTCGAAAATCCTTGGTTTCTGTCTCATTGGCCTATCCTGTGTTGATTGAATGGTTGTAGTTATAGGTCCCTTGTTCATCATTCATTGTCTGCTGGGTTCCTATGGATCCTCCATGATATTACTGTGGTGGCTCCTCTCTTGCCAGGATGTCAGCCATCGGCCTATGGTGGGTTGGTAGGGTTAGATGGGCCACAGCTCTCTCGTTGCATCCTGAAAAACACAAACACATTTGGCTTATCCTGAGTTGGTTGAGTGGCTGTGGCTATGGATCCCTTGTTCATCCCTACCTTCTCTGCAGGGTTCCATATGGATCCTCCACAATATGACTGTGGTGGCTCATCTCTTGCCATGATCTCAGCTTTTTGCCTGCTGTCGGGAGGTAGGGTTATATGGGCCACAGCTCACTTGCTATATCCTGAAAAATACAAAGACAATCTCCATCGGAGAGTGAGAACAGTTTAGGTTAACAAATATACAGCATTCTGGATTACCTAGTTTCTATGTTTAGTAGCCTTCCTGTCAGATGTTCGCTTAGTGCATCTTTCCTTGGAAGCCCAAGAGTATGGGATCTGGTGCATATTGCTCTAAATCCCCATTTCCAATCAAGGGTTCCCCCTCACTGAGTGGAATATTTGGCCAAATTTAGTAGCTGTTGATTGTCTCCCTCAGGCCCAGGCTCCTTCATTGCACAATTGCTCCTTCTTGGTTTGTTCTCTCCCAGTAGGAACTGTATCCAGCCTATTCATGGCCGCAGACTATGTTTCATGCCAATGGTCTGTTTCGCCGATTAGCTTCCCCTGGCAGCTTGTGCAGTGCCCTCCAGCCCTTCACTAACTGC
>PVHP010028877.1:0-22810 GCA_004024765.1 Zapus hudsonius | reverse complement strand
CAGGTGTCCCCCACAAACAATTGAATGTGTTCTGATAGATCGATCCTCAGCTGATGGCAGTTTGGGTTTTACAACCTCGATGAAGCTGTGTTGTTGGGGGCAGGCTTATGGGGTTATAAGCCAGCTTCCCCTTGCCAGAGTTTGGCACACCTTCCTGCCACTGTTTGCAGTGCTGTGGCAGAGGTGATGTCCAGCCCTCTGCTCATGCCATCGCTTTCCCTGCCAGAATGGAGTCTCCCCTCGAGTCCGTAAGCCAAATAAACCCATTCCTCCACAAGCCGCTTTTGCTTGGGTTCTTTCTGCGCAGCAACTAGAAAGCTGACTGCAACAATGCACATATGTAAATATTTAATTATCTTATATAATATAATTCTCTTTACATATAGTGCTTATATTTCAAGAATGGTGTATAAAGAAATGTTCTTAGTATTTTCCTATTTTCCAAAGAGTGCATGTGTTCCTTGTCATATCTAGAAATGAGGCAAAGTCTCATTCTTTTTAAGCAAACTGTGATATTTCCATCCATCCTCTGTTGTATATGGTGAGGAAAGTGACATGTATAATGCTATGAATTATCTGAAATTTTAAGATTATATTGAAAACTGTCACGAATAAGTATAGGTATGTGCATAGGGAACACAAACCAATCTTTGAATAAATAATTTCACAGTGGCTAAATCATTAATCAATAAAGAAAATTAATGTCATAAATACGTGGAAAACAAGTAGTTTGTTATTTATAAACCTATTCCCCAAGACTGTAGTGAATATATTTCTGGTGACAAATAGTGAAAAAAAAAAGGGTTAAGGATGGTTAGTTTTATGAAAGATGGCCCGATTAAGTGGACTGAACATTCAATCACATAGCAACTGTGACACGATGAACTATAAATTATTTCTTATGGTGGCATCTATTATATTCCCTTAAGTAGGGAGAATAATAGTGTTCAAAAGAAGCACAGTTGATCATATCAATAATCTTCCATTAGCTTGCCTTTTTTTTCTTGGTATTACTATTGTTGACAGATGCTACTATTATTACCATGTTTGAGCTTGATGATTAAAATGATGGATAGGTTTAATCAAATTAGAAGAGATTATGCAACATTACGGAAGACAAATATTAATGTTACTTCAGATACATTTTAAATATTAAAGTTCTTCCTCAAGATTCAAAAAACTTATTTTCCAATTTATTCTATTGAATTATAGTCTGATCTTTTAAACTCTTATTTTCTAATTTTAAGAGTATTTTATTTAGGGTAACTGCGACTATACTTATATTTTATTTCAACTTAATATTGTAACATAAATTTGATTTTAGCTCTTACAAAAACATAGAAATGAAATTCTTTAAGGGGCAACATAATGCTATGATACATTGTTTACATTGCTTAATAAGTATATCTGTTTGAACATATTGATATCTTGAACATTTCTCATTTAAGAGCATTATATACATGTTGACTGTTATATGACTTCTTTTAACATTTATATATATAGTTCATTTAAAAGGTTATGAGTTATTGTTATTAATTTATTTTATTTCCTTATATAATCTGATATTAACCTTTCTTCTTATAAATGAATATTATTTTCTCATATTCTGTGAAATATCTCTTCATTCTTTTGATTATTTCCTTTTGGGAGATAGAAGTTTTAATTTGATATAATTTAATTTGCCTATTTTATTCTTATGACTTCTTCACTTTTAGAATTTTATCTTAAAATTATTACCTATATTGATGTCGTAATTTTTTTTTCATCTAGTAGTGAGATGTTGTGGAGAAGTTACTGACAGTGACTGGAGCAGGCAGCAGGTAAGTGGAGCTTGAAAACTCTCTAGGCACAAGCTGTCTCAGCATAACCAATCACTACCTCTTTATTATCACCATGGTCACAGTAGAAGCTAAGCTTCCTGAACATTCCATCCCAGGCTCTGCTTATTGGCTCCTGAGTTTCACCTCATTTGCAAACATAAGATAAACGAGATAGAAATCTCATCTATATAATGCTCTGTGCAAAGCTTCCTTCTCACTCAAGAGACTCTTCAAACTGATCAGACTAGTAAGAATCCTCACTCCTTGATCTGATTATGTTTGGGGCTCCAGACATGTTCCTAGCTGAGACACATTAGAGCTTACCTTGGTAACAGACCTACTTTCTCTATGTCCAGACTCACTCCTGCTTGATCAAGACTTGCAGACTGTATCTTCTGTGCCCCTGAGGCTTATATCTCCCAAGTTCAGTGACCAGTAGCCTTGCAATTCAATGGGACACATTTTGGGTGATTTCCCTCTGCGTAACAAGACTGAAGAGTCAGAAAATCTGATAGTAACAGCAGGTTTGGCATACTTCTACTACTCAGAGTCCAAACATTTCAATTTTCTTTTGAAGTTGTGTTGCCACAAAATTACTCATTATTTCATTCAGTGCTTGTCTCCTGTCTCCTTCATTCTTCATGTTAAAGGGATACAAACTCACAGTTCATCATCTCAGTAGTTTAATTTTTCTACTTAAATGTTTGATAATTGTAAAATAAATGGTTACATTTCATGATTGTACTGTGAATATCTGATTTTTCTACCATCACTTAATGAAGATATTGTCCATTCTCCATCACATATTCTTAGCATCTTTGTTGAAAATCAATTAGATATAAATGCATGATTTTATGTTGGCTTTCTGTGACTGTTTTTCTTTGCTGTATATACATGTTTTTATAAAAAAAAATGTTGTCAGCTCCACGCTGCTGGGATGAACCTCCAAAAATCAAACACAGTTTAAAGGAGAAAGGGGATTATTTGAAATTTGTAGATCCAAGAAAGTTCCATTAATGGTGGAAAAAGCTGGTTTCCTTTTACAGTTCCAAGCAGAGAGACACAACTTCACAGCCATCACCACAGCCAAACAGCAGTGAACCCAGGCAGAGTTCAAGAACTTTGCTTTTCATTCCTTTGGGGTAGAATCAGATCCACCTCCAGTAACACTTTTGGGCAGGACCCAAGGATCTACTCCCCTGTCACCTCTTCCAACCAAGTGGCTGTAAATCCAAGTTACAAACTTTAGTAAAACTCCGGAATCTATTGGGGGACACACAGTCAAATACCACAAATAATACTCTTTTCAAAATATTTCCAAAATTCCTATGGATGTAACTTTAAGTATTTTCAATATAATTTAATTGAATTTTTCATGCTGGTGCATCATATCTTCAAATAAATGGATCATTTTTATTACAAAGAAGGATTTATATATATATATGATCAAAACACAAAAGATAAATACTATTATTGAAAAAAATGGAAATTCATGTAAATGTATCCTTTACCAGAAAATTTGTTCTTAATTTTTTTTTTACTATTTTACCATTTTCTATTCCTAAGTATCCATAATTTCAAAGATCCTGAGATATCACCTCATTAATCTCAGAAATTGTCTTGTGACCTTGGTGACAAAAGTTTTGTTTTTCATTTCACAGATGGAGAAGCTTGGCTAGAGAAGGTTAATTCATCTGTGTAACCTGATAAATTGTATCAAATGCCAAGTTCATAGAATTTAGCATGGATATTTTTGTTGAGTACAGTATCATCTATATTATTTCTTCAAAAGTGAGAGTCAAAGTAGCTCATAAAAATTGATAAAATGTCTCCTAAAGACTTGATCTCATACATGTTTAGGCTTGGAGCTATTTCTCAACATGCTGTATCTATTATTTTTCTGTTTTATTCCATGCCCCGTTAAATACACACACACACACAGAGTAACAACAGTAACAAAAGATACAAGAAGAAAGGGAGGGGGGTGTGGAAGAAAGAAAGGGAAGGAGAGATAAAAGGAGGGAGGGAATGAAGGAGTGTGTGAGGGAATACAAAAAGAATGTAGGAATCATAATAAAGGAATATTGTATTAGCTGTTGCCTAGCTTAGCTCAAACCTCTGTAAGGAGGAGAAAGAATCTAAAATTATCAGTCTCACAAATGTTCCTATTTCTTTAAAAATATTGAAGCTTGAATAGGTAAGGGGGGTTGGGGAGATATCTCAGTGGTTGCAAACACTCTAAGTCAGGGTTCAATTCCCCAGTACTTATATAAAGCCAGATACACAATGTGCCCCATATATTTAAAGTTCATTTGGTTTGGTAGGAGGCACTGATGACTTGAACCCAATTTTCCAATCTCTCTCTCTCTCTCTCTCTCTCTCTCTCTCTCTCTCTCTCTCTCTCTCTCTCTCTCTCTCTCTCTCCAAATAATAAATACAAATACTAAGAATTGGGATAATCCTTCATTTGGAAAAAAACAGTGACTAGATAACAGTAAGTTAAAACATTTCTGCCTTTGACCATCCCAACTGACCACTTCTTTATAAATAAAATCCAAGCTACTTGAGAATGTAATTATATATATAAAATAAAGTCTTTAAAATTTGATAAAATGCTATCTTTTACATCTTAGAGTAATATGGGAAGCTTCACTGCTATCAAACAAAGCGAGTCAAGATATGCTAAAGTTGTGTTTTTTTTTACTTTGAAAACATCTAAGATCTGTATATGAAAGTTGTAAACTTAATTAATTCATACTTTATCTCACTTCAAACAACATTGTCAATGGTTTCATTTTTTAAAGTAATCTCTATTTCTATGTGTCACAAAAACATTTATTCATGTGACATTAAACGGTGTCTTTGCAGAACATTTCTGTGAAAAACAAGCAGAGATCAGGATTACATACCAATTAGATTCACAAAAATTAATTCTTTTTTGTTTGAGCCTTAATTTGCTATTTTTTCTTGTGACATCAAGATGGAGATAATATGGATCTTTGCCTATCTGATGTCAGCCCATTAACTAAGTACTGTTTCCAGGCAGGATGGAAAGGGAGTGGGCAGACTCAAGCAATGCACAGATTCAAGCATCTAGTGACAGCTGACCAGGAGAGTGAGGAGACCTAGCTAAAACAGGTGTCTATCAAAGCCATTCCTGTCAGGGCTCTGTAAGCCCTTTGCTTTTTCCTCATGTGCACTTTTCCCCTTATAAAACATTGGTGGAACACACTGACAAGGAGAATAACTGGTAAAGATGGCTTTGATAACCCTTATTACAATGAGTCAAAATCACGTAATGCATCAGGATAAACTGACAAGCTAGCAATCACCCAGCTCAAAAATGTGTAAGATATACAATTTACAAAACCCCAATGAATCAATGCTGTCCTCTATTCTCCATTTTCCAATGCATATTCCAATTCTTTCATCTGGAAAATGCTCTCGTCCTACTTCTTAGCAATCAATTTGAGTAATAACATCATACGAGTAACTCGTGGCTGTTGTTAACCTAAGCTACTTTTCATTTTTCAGAAACTGCCATGTTCAGTGACCTATAAAGGTTGAAAGCAGAACATGAAATTATAGGATCAATATACTTATATGATTCTTATTAGCTGAGATCATAGAAAAGTCATGTCATATCCAGAGTCATGATGTCTTTGTATCTGATACATGATAAACTTCAGACCCATTAAAAAGCCAACATAAAGCCAGATGAAACACTGAGGGAATAGCCACGTAAAGTACCCACAAATTTATGATATATGGTTCCCAGTGAGTAAATTTGGGGGTGACCTATCAGGTTACACCTGTTTACCACATGGAGACTACAGTCATTATTGAAAATTATTGAGACTTGGGTTTGTATATTTGGCCTGAAAAAAGTGACTTATATCATGTTTGGTTAAAAAATTATGCTGTTTTATTTAGAATTGATAAAAAAAATCTATAAATCTAAAGCAAAATATTGTTAAAATGGTAATAGAATTCACACATAAAATTCTGTGAAAGAGATTAGTTGTTAATGCCTACAATGTGAGACAGAAAAAAAACATTGAATAATAATGTTCTCAGTAAAACATAAGAATGTCTAATCCAGGGAAAATGAGTTTAAAAGGCTGACATGAATTTAAGAAAAGATTAAATTAAAAATATATGGCAAATGTCAGCAATAAAAGTATTATAGTTATCTTTGTGTTGCTGACCCAAACAAAGCAGCTGATGGGAGCAATGGTTTTTATTTGGGTTTACAGTCTCCACAGGAAGCTACCTGAGGGCAGGAGAAGAGGCCGGACATCACATGTGGAAAACAGCAGCAGGTGAATGATTGAATATTAGCAAAGGAGAACTGGCCATAACACCTGTATGTTCACTTCCAACAACACTTTTCCTCTGGAAAGTCTTCACCTCCAAAACTAGTATAAGCTGGGGACCAAACATTCAAAACACATATATGTATAGTATTGAAATTTTATTGCCTAATAGCAATAATTGTATTATCTGCACTCAGTACCATTGCATTGTATTGCTATGTAAGTAGTTTAGGGTGGATCTTTTCATTTTTTTTTTCTTTATACAAAGCAGCGATCATGTAAGGGAATAAAAAAGTGACAGGGAGAAAAGACGTGGAGAAATAGTGCACTCTTTTGTGAGGTCTTTATATTTAGTTTGAGTATCAGAGTAATGCTGGAATCATTTGTGTTTGAGAAGTAAATCTCTTCTATTTAATTAAAAAGCTGCTATTTTTTAAATGTTTAATATGATTCAAGAGTGAAACAGCCTATGTGATATGGATTCTATATATGTTTTAACATATTATTGTGTAAACCTGGATATTTATAAAGATTTAAGGGACTTTTAGTGATTACTCAGTTGTTAAGTAAGCTTTCTCAACAAGGATGAGGACTGGAAGGGGCGTAAAACTGCCCCAGTTCAAATTTCCAAATCCCACATAAAAATAACTGGCATACCTGTATTCCGTACCTGTAGCAGGGGAGAGAGACAGTAGATTCTTCACAGCATCACAAACTCCACAATCAGTAAAAAGAGACCAAAATGCAAAAGAAGAGCAGGCAGAAAAGCAATGGAACAGAAGATTCGATGTTCTGCCCAGAGCTCTGCAAAGGAGCCACTTTCCACAGGACAGCATGAGGCATATGTGGTATCACAAAAGCACGGACACAGGCACTGCACATAGCAAACACAACACATGCATGGCACATTAAACACACACACACACACACAAGCATGCACTACACATAGCAAACACACCTCATGCATGCCTCATTACACATGCATAAACAGGCATTCACCACACAGAGCAAGTATACCAAATGCATGTCACCTTACACACTCACAAGCATGCATCACACATAGCAAACACACCACATGCCTGCATCATTACAAACACATGCACATGCATATATCACACATAACAAGCATATACACCATATGAATGCAACCTTACACATACATGCACATGCACGCATAGAAATACACACACGCACACACACACCACAAGCAACAATAAAAGAAATAAATGAAGGTTGGGAGTACTTTGTAATCAGTGTAACTCCTTCCCCTTGGTGGTACAGCTTTGTGTTTGGTGAAGTGCCTTTGAACATTTCTCTGTGGTGCACGTAAGTCAAATAATATGCCTTTATGACTTCAGGAAAATTCATATTCAAAAAGATAACATGGCTCACTGTTAGTCCCTGAGTTCAGATCCCAGAGCTCTTGTAAGAAGCCCAAATTATCTTCACAGTCATGAGCCACAAAAGAACCTGTATCTGATAAGGCAACAGGTAAGAGACGGAGATTCCGGTTTGTACTCTGACCTCCACAACCTCCTTGTGGCAGGTGCACATCCATACTCACACAAACACATGTATACTCACACAAACACAGTATACACACACGAACACAGCATACACACATACTAAATAAAAAGGCAATTAAAAGATAACTTTTTGTCAGCTATGTTATTGAAGATAGTTTCTCATTTTATCATATATGTGTGTGTGAATATAAACTATATACATTCACACATATATCACTTAGGTAAAGAGGAAAAAATAGACTAATACAAGATGAAAAAGAGAGTGAAATAATGAAATGCTAATGACATTATTTTGGGATCTGAATTTTACATTTTGATAATAAAACATTATTGATAGCTTTATTATTTAATTATAAAGATCAATATCTTATATTATAAAGGCATTATATTATATATTGTATTATAAAGATCAATATATAGATATATATGTTTTCACATATGTGATATATGATATATAATTTCATATACATCATATATGAAATATGATATATATATATATGTTTTCACACAAATGAAAGTAAGTGAGAAAAAGTGGAGTGTTGGTGGAGATATCTACGTAAATATGTGGAAGTGTCACAGAAATCAATTCTTCCTTGAAATTAGTCTGGAGGAAATTAAAACAGTGAATGTATCTCAGAGCAGGATGTGTGGAACTAGGATTTCTGAGACACTGAATGTTATGATAGACAGTTGTAGAAGTTAGATACCATGATGATATGTGGTAAAGTGTATAAAGTGTATAGGAATTTCAAGGAGGAGGAAGACAGACATGCAAACACACGAAACCTGTTTATCTCTGTAACTGGAAAATGTACTTGCAGGCAGAAATGATAAAAGAACTTGAAATTTACCAGAGCACCTAGTTTCAATACCTCAAAATACAGCTCAATTTTATATGATAAAGGAAATTCAACACTTACAAAAGAAATGAAGAAATTGAATCTATAAAGTCTTTTGTTAAAGATTGAGATCTTAATTCTACAAAGTTTTATTGAAAAAATTAGGAGTACTATTAGAAAAATGGGTGCAAAATAAGACAAATGAGGGTGATCATTGGGGGAAGAGACATGGTGTGTTAGTTCAGAAAGATTTTCATATGTTTTATGATTAAAAACAGAGGCCAATGGCTGGAGAGATAGCTTAGAAGTTAAAGCATTTGCCTGCAAAGAAGGACCCAAGTTCGATTCCCCAGAACCCATGTAAAGCAGATGCACAGGGTGGCTCATGGGTCTGAATTCTTTGTTCTGGAGGCCCTGGAGCGTCCATTCTTTCTCTCTATCTGCCGCTCACTCTTCCTCACTCTCTCGCCAATAAATAAATAAATAAAATATTTTTTAAAAAGAGACCATGGCAGACAGTGGCAGAAAACCTGAGTTGATTTGCCTGGCAAAAAAGGCAAAGGCAGGAGATGCTTGCCCTGAACATTATGGTATTTTAACTTGATTTTCAGAGGATAGGGTAGGTTTTTTCACATGACTATTCAGAATTTTTTTCACCATTTTAGATTTTGTTTTGTTTTGTTTTTTCAAAGTAGGGTCTCACTAGTCCAGACTGACCTGGAATTTACTATGTAGTCTCAGGGTGGCCTTGAACTCATGGCAATCCTCCTTCCTCTGCCTCCTGAGTGCTGGGTTTAAAGGTGGGTGCCACCACACCCGGCTGAGTTTTGAGAATATTTTGTGGCTAGCAGGTTGTTAAGTGCCACATAGAGATTAGTAAGCAAACCAATTTTAATCTTTTCATACATAAATATAAACTGTGTCAGGATTGAAACTACTACAGTTCTTAAGAAAACTAATCCTGGAGTAGATGTCCTGATTATTAGATTTTGTTTTTCAATGCAAAGTAAAGAGGATATAGTCAGTTTCAATGAGTTTGAGGGATTAAATCTTAGTTTCAAATATTTCATTATTCTATTATTTTAATATTGGGAAATTATGTAATAGAGAATTAACTCGGGAATATTAAAGATGGAAGAGAAAGACAGGACAGATCTGTGAACTCTTGTACACTCAATAATGTGTCACAATGGAAACAAACAATATTTACACACTTGAAATATAGTGAAGAACTGATTTCACACACGGAGAAAAATCTATGTAATGCTGCGACGACCCACCGCAAAGTCTTTGATGTTATAGTTGCTTAAGCATACTGAGTTAAGCATATTCACAAGGTAGTAAATCATTTTTTTTGGGGGGGGGGTTTGAGGTAGGGTCTCACTCTAGCCCAGGCTGACCTGGAATTCACTCTGTAGTCTCAGGCTGGCCTCGAACTCATGGTGATCCTCCTACCTCTGCCTCCCCAGTGCTGCGAATAAGGCTTGTGCCACCACGCCTGGCTCACTAAATCATAATTTTTAAAAGACTAAAAATTTATATGAAAATATAATCTTTGGTATCATTTTTTTCATTCAAAATACAAGTTGTAGTAAGATTTGATGAGTTTTTTTTTGTAAAGCACATTTCTTATGCTGTTGTTCAAAAGTCTGTTATATACACTTCCCTAAATAAAAAAAAAAATAAGATTTAGAATTCATTACTCAGTTCTAAAGGATATGTTAATATGGGAAGTGTGTTATTGTATATATAACCAGAACTTTTTAATGAGGTGGGTTTTTATTTTACTTTGGCTTTACAGCTATTGAAAACATTGATTTCATAGGAGTTGCCAAGTCATTTTTTTCTGCTGCTGAATGTAGATGCTACATTATCATAAGTAGCACAGCTAACTGTTAAATTGGCCAATTGTGATGTAGCATGCACAGCTTGATAAAAACATAATTACAATTTGCACATATACCATATACATATCTAGGAACTTTTAGTCACTATATAAAAAGATATTTACTATAATATAGTTGCTACAATCTATTCACATTTACTTTATAAAGTATATTTACTAAATTCTCTAGAAATTACAAATAATATTAAATATATTTATTATAAAATGTTGACACGTTTACATAGACAGTAGTTATGCTAGGCACAATATTTCATTGAATTTTTCCATATGTTTTTTACCCATGTAAATATATCTATTAAATAATAGTTGATAAGGTAAATCAGAATTAATTTAGTTAATAATGTTGGTGGAGCTAACAAAAAAGCTTTTAAGCTGAGCATTTTGAGTAGTTCTACTATAGCATAAAATAATAAGAATGGGATTGATAAATCAATTCAATTTATTTTACTCTCCAAATGCTAGAATTCAACCAAATTACTTTTTATTTGAGATTGCATATTATAAAACAACAAAAGCCACATGTACTTCATGCACTTCATGTATAAGTATATTTGAAAAATCAGTATTCCATTTTGTAAGATGAAAATCAAAGGGTCTTGTAGATTATAAGTGAATGGTGACAATAATACTATTCAATAAATGCCATTTATCAAATATTTGTTTATGTTCTAGTAATGGAAGACAATAAATCTATGAAGGAGATACTGTCTCAGTTACCACTTTGCAGATTAAAAGATTGTGTCTTGAAGAATTTGTACAATAGGTTAAAGGTTTATTAATTTAAAAATAATAAAAGAAAAATCAAAACTCATTCCTAAAGCAATCTGAGACTTAATAAGTTTGTGATGTTATCATGTCTATAAAATACATGATCTCCATCCTCCATCTCTCTAAGTTTTATATTTTAATTTCTAACAGGATATGCATTCCATTAACTATAAATAGATATAAATATGTTACTAAAGCCACAAAATACTGACATAGCTGGCATCTTATTTATGCAGGGTTAGACACTTAATGGTATGTCAATTACCCATAAAATTACTGATTTTATTTTGTGTATAATTATATGTAGAAATATACAATTTTCAGTATTTACAATCTTTTTTTCTGAGCTACCTTCCTTTGAGTTTTCATAATTTTTAAAAATTAAAATCTTGGCTCCTTTGTCTAAAAAGCAGCCACACACAAAGTACAATTAACAGCCAGGGGCTAATCTTAGCATTGTAGAAATAAAATAACTATACTTAACTAATTATAGTCATTGGAAACACATGTTGCTTTATGTCTCCATGTTTATGTATTACCTTGCCCATTAAAGATTCATTAAATACTTCCTTAGTGAACTGAAAGAAGATAAATAGAGAGCTTACATTCCCAGGAGCAGTGCATATGGGCTCCCATTTCATAGCACCCTGGTGAGCATTTCTGTGCTGTTTTCTTGAAGGCAGCATGTTGATTGGGGCAAGGTGAACTCTAAATGTGATTTGGATTACTGAATGCCTAAGAATGTTGAGTTTTATTGTCCCATGGTGGGAATGCATACTTGTCATTTCATTCTAGAAATCAGTACGAAGACTCCACAAAAAAACAACAATTGAGCTGTCATTTTATACTGCTGTACTAGTCTTAGATATATTTCTAAGGGAATCAAAATCTACATATAATAGAGATAGTGTCACAACTGTGTATATAAATGTCACTTTATTACTTCTCTTTCATTATTATTTTATTATACAGATCCATGCTATATAGGGTAGCAATATGAAAAATGTATACAGTCAGTAATAAATGAAGCATGTTATTTATCATTTTCATATGTTTAAACATTCCACTGAAATGTTAAACATCAAAGAATTCACCACTGATGCTTGAATTTTGTAATTTCAATAGCCATTTCTTCAAAGTCTTTCTTCATTCAAATAATACTGAGGATTTTTCTTAGCATGGTTAAAATGGCTGTCCCGTAAAGAAAATGAACACCAAATGTTAGTGAAGATGCCACAGAAGGGAAGCTTCTCCATTGCTGATGAAAGTGTAAATGCACAAGCCACTATGGAAATCAGTAAGGAGGATATGCAAAAATAAAAACAGAACTACCCTATCAACCTGCTCTCTTCCACTCCTGGTTATATATCCTAAAGAACTCAAGTCAACACACCACAGAGAAAATCCACCATGTATACACACTGCAGCACTATTGATAATGGCCAATTAATGAAATCCATTTTGGTGTCCATTAACAGTGCAAGGCATGAAGTAGACGTGGCATATTTACACAATAGTTTTATTCATCAATGAAGAGAAATGAAATAATGTTATATGCTAGAAAATGCATGCAATTGGACAAGTGGATGGATACATTCCCCCACACTCCCCAATAGAATTAGGCATTATTAAATCTATTCTCCAGCTTCCTGAATGGAGAGGTATCCTTGGGGTGGAATCCTGGAGTGCAGTCTTAAGATCTCCTGTGGATCAGAATCAGAAAGACAAATACCAATTTTTCACTCATTTGTGCATCCTAGATCTTAGAAAGATATAAAAAAGTAGAAAGGAGACTAAGAAAATGATACAATAAGTAGGCAAATATAACAACAGAGACAGTAAAAGAGTTTATGGAGATTGAATATGGTCAAAGTCCATCATGTATTATGAAAATGCAAAAAACAACAACCAGAAAGGTTAAAGACAATAGGGTGAAATCACATGAAAGACTATTCTTCTAAGAATCAGGATTTAGCAGTCCTCCAGAAATGCACTGTGTCTTCACTTTGATGCTATGTGTTCATGAATAAAAGTTCAAAGATTTTTGCTGTGGTGACTTCAACATTTGTGAAATTTATTTTTGTAAACTATGTAACATTAAAGTGATGAATATCTAAAAGACATATGGTAATTACACCATAATATGTACATATGCATATATTTACAGATCCTCTTATTGTAGCCTGTCAAAGTAGCTAAATGTTATCAAATTTACCACAGACCTTCATTGATTTTATGATAAATGCAAAGACTGCTGATTTAAATTGGCACGTGAAAGCAACATACTCACATAAATACCGCTAGGATTCTGGGACTTCAATTATCCCACAACTACTTGAAGATTTGATATAGACTTCACTTTTGGGAGTCCTCAGCTTGATGTCTCAAGAACAGGTCATTTCCATTGTCTTCGTCTACACAATGCTTCATATAAAGATTTTGCCAGGATCATTCTAAAAGGCAACAAGGGAGTTAGTTTGTAAATATCATATTATGAATACAAACAGCTCTTTTCTCTGTCATTATTTTCCTAAATGTAGTGAAGGAATACATCTGCATAATTTTCCTTTAACTCGGAAAAGGTCATTGTATTTTTATAATGTTCCAAAGACTTTAAATGAAATATTGAAGGCCGTTTAACTGAGTAAAATGTATACATAATTAAAAAAATAAAACATGATTTCTCTTCCAAAAGGATTTATTTCATAAAAGCTAAATAAAGAGATTTGGTTAAAAAAAGTACAACACAGAATTAAAGGAAAAAATAACTATCAATGCTCTTCTCAAGCCCTAAAGTATATACTTTGTATTTTTTCTATTTGTATTAAAATTTTTCTATATAATTTATGTTCTCACAATATCTTTATAAAACAAATGGTCAATTTCTGATGTTCATTTACCTTGTGTTGATGATGTAGTTTATGAAAATCTGAAAGAACAATTGACTGAGGCAGCAGCAAATGGTAATTTGACATATTTGGCACAGCACCTTCACCACTGACCAACTCACAGAAAAAGGCTCACAACAAATGTACATATAAGTTAGCCAGAGTATACATCATTACTACTATATTATTTTGATATTTTGTTAAGTGAAACACACAAACATAATTACAGAAACATACTACAAGAAAGTGTATATATATATATATATGTATATGTGTGTGTTAAAGAAGTTGAAATTCTGGGCTGGAGAGATGGCTCAGCGGTTGAGGCACTTGCCTCCAGTGCCTAAGGCCCTGGGTTCAATTCCCCAGGTCCCACATAAGCCAGACCCACAAGGTTCTGGTGCATTCTCTCTCTCTTTCTCTCTCTCCCCCCTCTCTCTGCTTAAAAATGAATAAATAAAATATTTAAAAAAAAAAAAAATAAAAAAAAAAAAAGAAGTTGAAATTCTTATAGATTAACTTTTTAATTTGAGAAATAAGTGGAAAATAGTAATGCAATTATAAAACCAATTATTTGCAAAAAATTGCTTAGTGGATTTTATTTCATTGAAGAATATAAAATGGAATTCTGAAGGATGAATAATATATTTTCTATTATTTATCAAGGAAATATGAGCAACTGAATCTCATACAATGGCTGACCATTATAAAGTACTAAGAACGGACACTACAGTGGAAGAAAACTAGAATTTATAGCAATAAAATTTCAGCAACTACACAAATACACTCTTGAATGAACAGTGGTTCATTGAAGAAATAAGGGAGGATATTAGAATTTTCAAAGAAAGTAAAGAAAATGATAATATAACCTTCAGGATAGTCTGGGATACAGTTAAGGCAGTGATAAGAAAGGTTATAGGCAAAATTGTGTGCTTTCAAAATTTGTGAGAGACCCCATATTAAAAAATGTATAACTTAAGGTACTAGAAAAAAAGGGCTAGGGAAGTGTTCATTGGATATCAGTGGATACAGCACATAGTTTCATTTTCACTAATAAAATTAAATAAATTTTGGAAAGGCAATAATGATTATTTTGTGCTCTAACATGTGGTGTGTACATAGCTAGCATGCATATTTTTTTTTCTTCAGAAGAATTCTTTGAAGAAATCACAAACGTGTTTCTGAGGAGATTATGGCATAGGAAATACTGTGGGACACCCTGGGGGAAAGTCAGTAGGAGATGCCCAAGAGTGCAAGAGGAGAGGCTGCAATGGTGTGCTCAGCATTTCCTGTGGGAAACTAATATGATCACATTTAAACATCATCGCCTCAGAAAGAATTTGGGGCATTTATACCCCACACAGAGAAGTCAAGGGAAGACTCTGGAAGAGGCTTGACCTTCAGCAAAGTGGTTTGCTTCAGTCAATACAATTTCAGTAACTTTCAGAATGAAACAAGCCAGGTGGTTTAGTTCATACTGGCCATCTATCTCTCTATATTTTCTGATGGTCATACAGGTCTGTAGAGCCTTACCTGAAACCTAAGTGAAACACGAATACTGTTTAGCTGTTCAATCGACTTTATTTGGAGGGAAGAATTGTTAGGAAGAAGTCCAGGATCAATACCAATGTGCCTATTTCCCATAGCTTATCTGAAGGAAATTTGAATGGAATAAGGACAGACAGACTCTCTTTAGAGTTCAAAGGAGATTTTAAAAATTGGGGGAAAAAGTGGGGAAAGAGTGAGTATAATGGTCATAAACTTCTAGCCTAACCAGATTCTTTATTTTCAAGGAAACTCTGCACTGTCAGTAATACAACATAAAAGCATTGTATAACAGCTTTAGAAAGTTTTTAGACTAGGAGACACGTGTAATAATTCTCAGGGAAAAAAAAGTTCTTAGAAGTTTCAACACACAGAGAAGGAAAATTGTCTAATAGGAAAAGCTTGCATAAAAATATCAACAGTGTAGAACAAAGCATAATGCAAATCCTTAATACTTCCTACCTGTCACAAAATGAGCCTGAGGTATTAAATCATGCTGATGTAGAAAAAAATTAACAAATATAGCTTCAGTAATAAGAATAAATCAAAATGTCAAGCATATTTGTCTCCAAAATAGTATAGAAAACAGCTGGAAAAAAATGAAAGTATGATTGCTAAAGGGTTCAAAATTTGTTTAAAAATTCAATAAGCAGATATAAATCTCTTAATAAATCTAATAGACCCTATAGAGCAAAAGAAAGGCAGTCAGGAAATAGAGGAGAAAGAGCAGGAAGAAGAGCAGAGAGGGAAGACCAGTAGAGAAAGGTAGGATGAGATAATAAAAAGGGAGGTAATAAAAGAATTCATCAAAACAAAATTCACATCCACCAAAATCTCGTATAAAATTGAGAGTAAAATAATGTCTTATTCAGATGAATTAAATGTAAACACAAAAGGGGATGGAGTGATGGCTTATTAGCTAAGGTACTCATCTGAAAAGCCTAACCACCCAGGTTAATTCCCCAGTACCCTTATCAAGGCAGATGCACAGTGGCAAATCATTTGGAGGTTGTTTGAAGCAGCTGGTGGCCCTGGGACCCCATTTCCTTTCCCTCTCTATAGCTCTTCTATCTCCTATTGCTTGTATATAAATGAAGTATTTTTTTTAATGAATCAACACTGAGGAGCATTCTTTGGCCTGGAGGAATTGAGTTTGCTCAAATGCAAGTGTCTGTAAGCACGGGCATTATTACCACTGAGACAAAGAGGATCACATCCAAAGTGTTACATAAACTCAGTTAGTAAGGCCACTAGGAAAAAAAAAAACAGTGTGGATGTTAAGTTGAAAAATACAAAGTAGGACTTCATGTGGTAGACCAAACCACTGGGCCTAGAGCAAATACATTGGACCTGGGATCAATACATTGAAGTTATACCTTCTCTTACATACTCATGGAAGCATTATTCATGAGGGCAGAGGTGTATAGGGTCAAGTAAAGTGTGTTTCGTTGGATAAATAGAGGTATTCATGATAGACTATCATTAAATCTTTAAAAAGAAGGAAACTCTGCCATTAGCATAACATATGAACCAAGAGGATATGATGGTAAATAAAATATAATAGGAACCGAGAGATAACTATGGCCAGTTCACAGTTAAAAGTAGAATTAAAATAAAATTAACTCATAGAAGACCAGGGTAGGATAGTGGTTACCAGTGGCTAGAGGTGAGGGATACAGAAACACATCTGTGAAAGGATACAAAATTTTGTTTAGGAAGAATGAGTTTAAGAGAATTCTTATGTGATATGGTGATTACAGTTGATAATCATGCATACTATGCTTGAGAATTTGTAAAAACGTAGCATGCTTGAGTTTTTTAAGAAAGAATTTTACTGCAGAGTCCAGAGGGGACTGGAAATTAAAATGCACTTCCTCAGTTCTTGAGTGTTGGGATTACAGATGTTTGCCTAGATAAGAGCATATATTTTACATATTATTAAATTTAAAAGGTGATAAATATGTCTGGTGAAGCCCAGATTAAATTGATTTGGTCATTCTACAATGTCTCTGTTAAATATATTTAAAAGCATATGGTATAAAATAATTACATGTCATTTTCATTTGTGAAATTTATGTACATATATGAAAAAAGCAATCCAATATAATCTACAGTGATTAAAAAATAAATGTCTCTATTAGTTGGGAACCAGAACAATGAACAGTCTGGATCATAGTATATACATATTATTTTAATTGAGTTATTCATATTTCACATTAGAGGTCAACTTATGAGTCTACTTATATTTCCCAATTAAAGGTATAATTGGTATTATTTTCAATCTTAATATTTTTAGGTTGTTAATTGAAATTTTGCAGACCAAAAAAAAAATAATAGAAAACATGACTAAACAGCATCTAGAATTATTTCTTATGCTCCTAAGTATTCAAATTTTATATTTAATTTGTAATAAAACATTCTAAATATTTTCAATATTTTAATATATTTAAATTTGAAAATGCATTAAGTTATAACATAATGGTCTTTTTATTTCCTTTTCACTAGTTTGAACATTTAATCTCAGTCATTACTAGTCTAATGGCCTTATTTGAAATGAGGATATTATAATGACATTACTTTCAGAGTTGAACTACATGTTTAATATTATTCTGAACTAATGGTAGTAACAGATAATATATTCTGATGTGATTTTTAATAAATCTCTTAAAGTCTTAAATAAAAACCATCATGTTCACATTGCCAGCTATAAACAAAGTGCCAAACACTCGTGACAAGACAATGAATGTGGATTTATCTTTTCTGCATACAATGACTAGGTTGAGAAATGATCAGAATAAGGAATTCATTTTTTAAATATCTTTATTATCTATAATTAAATATATGAGCAAATCTTGTGACGGTACCCCCATTTCCCTCCTCTCTGTCCCCAACCCACTGTGGACCCTACTGGCTGCACATACTGGATTTCTCCTTGGGATAAGGGGATAGGAATCAATTTTAGGCGAGATATATAGCATAAAAATAACAGGAAAATATGAAAAGGACCTTGAATTCTCTAGGCCAAGGGTTGTTTTTATGGGAAGACTTCCTGCTGCGGCTCTTTGCCTTCAGGATGAGCTCTAGGTAGGCTACTATTGCTATTTTTCTAGTGAAAAGGGTGGGAGATCCAGCTATGGAGAGATTATTTCCAAATTATCACTTTATTTTCAATAAAATATCAGCTGACCTCTAAAGTACTGTAATGCAATTTTAGGAAATTGATTTTGTTGAAAGATAAACTTTTAGGAATGATGCAACATTCTTTTCCTTCAGCATTTCTGCATAGCTATGTTTGAGAAGATTCATGGTAGGTAGGCTCTGAACCTGCAAGAAGAGCCATGGCCCTCAGGGTCTGATCTTTATGGCACTGTGCTCTGAGTATTTGTTGATAAACTGCATTAATTTGCACTAGTTCATAAACATACCTATTTTATGTCACTAATAGCTAATGCTGTGACATACGCCCATAAAACTCTGCCATAAAACTCAGAGATTTGAAGTCAAAGAGATGTGTTTTTTTTAAACTTAATAATACCAAATATTGTGAACCATTTATAGTTATGTGATAAAGGAAAAAAAGTATTCTATCTAACCCGGCTGATGAAAGTAAGAGCTATGTGTAGAAAAGTTAGCATTTTGTGGCAATAAACTAAACAAAAAGAAAGAAAAACCATAACTTAAAACTATTAAAAGGTAGGAGACTTTTGTTAAAAGGACCAACTCATAAGCAATTGCCTAAATAATTGCCAAAATAATTCCTACAAGAAATTGAGAGAGATTAGGAGAAAGAAGCTCCCCCATAGGTAGATAGGGTATGACCTCTGACAGTGATCTCATGTCACGTTGCCAAAAAAAACTCCTCCCAGACCTGGGTCTTTCCACTGCCCCCAGCAAAACTTTAAAAGTCCAAATTCAAATTTGGAAGGCCACCTTGATTTTTTCTGTCCTGACTGCTGGACTTGGAGATGCACTGGAGAGGTGGTGAGTTTTACCTCTCTTCCCCTTCCTCTGATCTCACTACCAGAAGGTTCTGAAAGAGGAGGAAGGTGGGGAGAATTTTCTCTTTAACATGTGTGTGATTTTTTCCACTTTTTGGTGATTCTGTGCTCTTTTGATGATGACTTGTAAATGTCACAGACCATGTGGTGGTTGGGATTCTCCTCCTATCCCATTCCCAAATCCTCCAAACTGACTCTAATCTAGAATAAGCATGTGTCATAAGAAAATACTCTCTGTCAACGTTGTCCAATCCTTTGACATTCTGAGACATGAACTCTGGGGAAGTACTGCAGTGAAGCCACTGGTGAACCCACAATTTCTAAGTCCCTGCTAAAAATGATAATAATTAGCTATTTAAAATTATTATTATGTCAAGATATATACCAAAATGTTCTACAACATGGTACAGTAACATAACTTAGTAGGTGTAGAAAAATAAAAAAAACAACATACTAAAAACAGTAGCATTCACTACTGTGAGGAAAAAATCATGAGAAGAATCTGGAGTTCCTGGAAATTACCCTGTGTATTCACAACACACTTATTTTCAAAGTAAAGGCACCAAAAGCATAAATGAGTTAAAGGGTATTTGCTCTAAAGACTAGAAAAGTCGAGTGTCCATCAGCCACAAGTCACAAGCAAATGAAAAAGATGGATCTGAGAGAAGGCACTAACAGTGAATGAACGGTGCTTGGAAACAAGCTCCTCACACATAGAGGACTGAATCTCCCCATCTGTTGTTCACCCCTTACAAAATGATAAACTCAAAATGAAGGAAACACATAGAAGTGAAAATGCTAGAAAATATATGGGGCGGGGGGAGGTACTTGAAGAAAACAATATCCAAGATGATTTGTGGATAAAACATAAATGCACAGGAAACAAAAGCAAAATTAGATGCAAGACATTATATCAAACTAGAGGTGTTTATATTTCAAAATGGACAATTGGAGGAGTTCAATGAAAAGTAGGACATATTGAATTAATTATATCATTCCTGCACTGGGAAGATCAAATTTAAAATGTTAGAAAACTAGGCAAGCTCTATCCTTAAGAACTGGAAATAGCACAGTCACTAAAAGGAGGCTAACTGGATATAAAAACATACAAGTAGACCACAAGTAGCTGATTAATCAATAAAACAATAAAATCAATAAAACAATAAATCAAGCAATAAAACAAGCAGAGTAACACGAAAGAATTAACAGCAAACCTTATCTTGTTAAATACGGCAGCTCCAGTTATTAAAGGAATCATTGATAAAATAAAAGTGTTATAAAAGAATCATGACAGTATTTAAAAATTCCTATGTATTTAGTGATAGATTCTGCAAATATCTTGATCAAAGAAAATGAAAGTATATAAATTAATTATAAATGCTTCTATATTTTGGCCAAATAAATTTTAAATACATATGTCTTTACAAGTTTGTTGTCTGAATCTGAATTATATGGTCCAGTTGCATAATATTACTTGTTACTTGGAGGTTGGGAAAAATATTTTTAATCACCCTGGATTTTGTTAGAAAGATTCAATTTTTAGAAAATTTGTGCTTTCCAATTATATCAGCATACAATATATTTGATAGTTTTGCAAAGTTTTTTTTAGTTTTTTGAATAAAGGTGATTTTGAAATATAATCAGATATTAAAAAGTATATTTGACACTAGGTTTCACCATTGATGTTGGATATTTAAATGAAGTACGATGCATCGGGCTATATACTTGGCAATTCTGGGCCTTTATTTTTAGCAGGAATAGAACTTATGCTTGAATAAGAGAATTTTCAGGAACATAATTTGCTCCATTAAAGAATGGCTTAAGGAACAGTATTCAGTGAGGATTTTGACTGATCTAATTAAAGCTATAATAGTCCAGTCACACTTCTCAAATAGTGTCACTTATCAACCTTTCAGGAAGATGCCTTTACAGGAGAACAAGTTATGGCCAGGTCTGGGTAAAGAAAAATTGGATTCATTATGTCAGGAATGACAAATTATCTTTTGTAAGAATTGTTTCATAGAACGGTGTAAAAAGAGAGAACTAAACAAAAGAATTAAATGGCGTGAATGAATAAGACACAATTGCACATATAAAAATGGAAGCAATAGAGAACAAAATTTAAAATCTGAGTAAGTAGTTAATGTAAAATTGGAGGTATAATTAGCTTTCCTTGTCATTAGTGGTTATTATAATCCCATTTCTTTTATACTTGTATGTGGGAAGTCCCAGTCTTTAAGAGCCCTCAACGTACATAGAAAAAAGCCATATATGAAAAATTACAGGAAACTTAGCTCTGAAATAATAGCTTATCATAATTATGAACTGGTAAATTACTTTGGCAAAAGTTGATAACAGTGTAGGTTTAAAGATCAGTAGGATGGAGTTTTGATTTATTCAAAAATGAACTTCGTTATGTGTTATATAAGCACTGTCCTATCTTGCCATGATATATTTTGCCAATATCAAAACCTGGCAAGGGATTTTAATAGTTTTTGACATTTCTGTGTTATTCACGCTCTAATGATTTTGTTAAATCCAGCTTAGGATAAAATCATCCTGAGCATACTTAATATAAAATGGATTTCACTGATATTTGGATTCAGTACAAAGTAATATTACTGTGTTAGAAAGAGTACTGAGCTCAAATGGCTACTTTAATAGATTGTGTAATATCTTTAAGATGACTTGTAAAATGGTCACCTTCAGTACTCTGGAATTTCAAGATTGTTGTAAAATTTTTTTAAAAAATTCTAGGTTTTTTTTTTTACTTTTATATTTTTTTAAAACCCCTGTATACTATAGAAACAAATACAGTTGTGCAAGGAATATACTAAGTAGGTAGTTACTTGTGAAAGAATTCTTTTTATTTTATTTTATTTTATTTTATTATTTTTTTTATCCATAATGAGTTACAACATTTATTTAGTGGGCAAACAATGAGTTGTTATCCCCAATTCCCCACTGCCCTCCCATCCCCCATCCACTAGATAACCTCCTCCATGGGTCGTCTGGATCAGTCCTTGTGACAGGGGACCATGGATAGCCTAGTAATCAGCCAGTTTCTCCTGTCCGTACCTCTGGGTAGTCTCCCCCACCACGGCTCTCACAATCTTTCCGCCCCCTCTTCCGCATAGTTCCCTGAGTCGTGGTGGATGAGTAATAAGTTGGCTTTAAGGTTGTGAGCTTAGGGGTCTTTGTGTC
>PVHP010028876.1:0-22896 GCA_004024765.1 Zapus hudsonius | reverse complement strand
CTAGTTCACAGAAAAGACAAGACTTATTAGGAGTGAAGGGGTACTTATTGGACAAATTTGACAAAAATAGAGCAAAATTATTAGAACTGAAAGGAAACTGAGTTCATTTTTCTCGATTCCTTGATTTTGAGAAAATCAATGAACTAAGAAAATTGAGACTTCTTCCAAGCCTTTATAATTAGTCAGTGGCAGAAATAGGCATTAACTCAGCCTTGACCTTTTGGGATAACTTCCTACTATTGACTATGATTTCTTATGGAAGTTCACATTATTATTGATGGTTACTAATTACCTCTATCTCCTTTCAAAACTGGATTTAACAAACAAGCATTGGCTCAGTTAGTAAAGCCTTGCAAGCATGAGGATCTGAGTTCAACCCCCATAACCCACATTTTAAAAATAACAATAATCTGGCTATGGTGGTGTATGTCTGTAATCCCAGCTCTGGGGACGCAGAGACAGGAGGATCCCTGGAGATTTCTGGCCAGTCAATCTAGCCTAGGGAGCAGCTACAGGCCAATGAGAGACCCTGTTCCAAAAAGACCTGGACAGTATTCCTGAGGTTGCCCTCTGGCCTGCACATGGACACATGCACGTGTGCACACACATACACACAAATGCATTTTTAAAAAGAAACATTTAATAGAGTGCCAGGTATGGTGAAGTACCAAGTAGGGTGGCACTGGGAAGGCTGAGGAAGGAGGATTACACCATGTTCAAGGGCAACTCGGGCTACGTAGCAAGTTCTAGGCCAGCCTGGGATACATGTCTCAATAAAAAACTAATAATAATAACAGCAATAACATTGCTGGGCTGGGGCATGGCTCAGATGTAGCGCAATGGAAGAAGCATTACTTTCCATGCTCCAGGTCCTGAGTTCGATTCACAGCACTGAAACACACACACACACACACACAATAATAAAAATATCACTTTTTAAGACCAAAAATTCCAGTAGAGATTTATCTTAGGTTTTGAAGATATTCAAGTAAGTTATGACTTACACCAACTTTAAAAAGAGGAAACGTGATATTTGAGATGACATTTAAAATATCACTCATTCTCTTACTTTTGTTCCAGTTAGCAGTAAGTATTTCGGAACCTTTGTGTGTATTTCCTGTCCTGCTGTGATGTAGCTCGTCGACTAAGCTAACTGCCAATAAAGAGAATCTTAGGCAGAAGTTGTAATGCCAAGATCAGGGTCATTTACCGAAAATGCCCTGAAGCCTCCTAAATTATGAACCAAAGTTTTGTGGGCTCACAGCCACACAGACCACACTGACGCCAAGTCGACCTAATATTCCAGAGGTCTGCGTCACTCTCGGGAGCAGGTGCCTCCTGGGATGCTAAGGACTTTCTTCAACCCTGCCTTCTGGGCTCTTCCTTGTCACCACTGGAATATTTTCTCCCTCCCTTGCCTTTTTGAGTAGTGTTATCTGTGACTCCCCTGCCCCGTGGATCACACACAGTATCAATATTACTTGAGTTCCTGCCTGTTCTCACACATTAACTTTAAAATGACCATTTCAGGCTGGGGAGGTGGTTCAGTAGTTAAAGGCACTTGCTTGCAAAGCCTGCCAGCCTGGGTTCAATTCCCCAGTACTCATGTAGAGCCAGACATACAAAGTGGCGCATGCATCTGCAGTTCATTTGCAGCAGCAAGAGGCCCTGGTGTGCCCATTCTCTCCCTTCCTCTTGCACATGCCCGTGTAAAGAGACATTTTTTTAAATGGCCATTTTCAGATGACTGTGCCTATTATGAGATGCAAGGCAGTGTTTTGCATGAAATATGTGGCCCAGAAATAATCTGATAAATAAACAAATGACAAGATGCACACGACATGGCCTATGGTAAAAAAAAATCACAACATTTGATAAAGAAAATACAGCATATTTAAAGAATTTATGAGGCTGGGCATGGTGGCGCACGCCTTTAATCCGAGTACTTGGGAGGCAGAGGTAGAAGGATCACCATGAGTTCAAGGCCACCCTGAGATTACATAGTGAATTCCAGGTCAGCCTGGGCTAGTGTGAGACCCTACCTCAAAAAAAAAAAAAAAAGAATTTATGATCTAAAAGTTCAACTTAATAGGAAATACGTTTTTCTGTTTATTTATGTATTTACTTATGAGAACAGAATGGGTATGCCAGGGTCACGTCACTGCAAACAAACTCCAGAGCCATGCACCACTGTGTACATCTAACCTAAGGTCACTGGGTGTGAAGGAGATATTGAAGGCCAGATGCTTCCTTTTCGTCTTTCTTACCCCAGATATGAGAAGGACAGTTCTGTCATGATTGCTGCCTCACCACAAGCCCTAATGCAATGGGGTCAACATGTCATGGACTGAAGCTTGGTTGTGGAACATTGTTTTGTGGGCATATTAGTCAGGGTTCTCTAGAGGGACAGAGGCAATAGACTGAATTGTAGTAAAAAAAAAAAGGGGGGGGATTATTGGATTAGCTCACAGAAGTCCCACAATTGCAGTCTGCAGACCTGAGAGTCAAGGAACCAGTAGCCGCTGAGTCCATGTGGCTGGAGACCTCAGCTGTCCCAATCCAGCACTGAAGGCCTGGAGGCTTCCTGGGGAGCCACTGGTCTTCCGTCCAGGCTGGAAGGCTGAGGAAACTTGGTTCCAGTATGATCAAAGGATAGCTGAGCAGGATGGATGTATGTTCAAGTCAGGACAAACACCAGCAGCCAGGCTGGAGGAAGGAAGAAAGAGAGATTTCCTTCCCTTCAAGCTTCCTTGCATCCTGCCCCATGCTGAGAGGGCTGCCCACTCTGGAAGAAGGGCTCACTTTGGAGGAGGGACCTCCTCTTTTAGTCCTTCCTGTAAGCAACCTCAGAGAGCCACCCAAGATTACTAAATAAATCAAGTTGACAACAAAACTTAACCATCACCTCTTGAAATCAGAGAAGCTGATCACCCACCGAGATTGGGTCCACTAACATTCTCTCTTAAGTGGAGTGGGATGGGCCATCAGATCCTTACATAGGATTAGACAGACTGTTCTGCTATCACTCCCCTCAGCTGCTTCTAATATTGTCCCAGCTGCCTGTGATCTTGGGAGGTGCTAGAGTATGTAGGAGGTGGGTGGGGGGATTCTACCTATCCAGATTTGGGGAGTTCATCTATGCTGGGGTGGGACCTTTTGATGCTATTACTGTTTGGAGACCACATGGGCTCCTGTGAGTAAGCCTTCACCCTCCTGTTAATAAATCCAAAAACTCATTGGCTCACCAAGCCAGACCGAGGTGGAATTGGTTCTTTAGTCTGCCATTGGTATCCTATCTGGGGTAAACAGAGATTTGTTCATGTCTTCCCAGAAGAAGTTACACAAACTTTCAAAATTGTAAGCCATTCGCTGGGCTTGGGTGTGCACGCCTTTAATTCCAGCATTCAGGAGGCCAACGTAGGAGGATTGCTACCTTGCTAGTTTGAGGCCAGCCTAGGTCTACAGAGTGAACTCCAGGTCAGCCTGGGCTAGAGTGAGACCCCTACCTCAGAAAGAAAAAAGGTGGGGGCTGGAGAGATGACTCAGCAGTTAAAAGGCTTACCTGCAAATAGGAAGCCAAAATAAACCTTTTCCTCTAATAAGTTTATTTGCCTCAGGTATTTGCTACAGTAATGGAAAGCTAACTAACACACTTATATACTCACATATTAAAAAATGTATTCAGGTTCTTACATCATACATAGCATTAATTATTTTGCATATATTTTATTTTAAACTGACACGTAATAATTAAGCCTATTTGTGAGGATCAGAGTGTGACGATTCAGTACAAAGTTGTGATGGCACAGCACACCTTTGACTGACTGAGGCATCTCTGAGGCCTCTTATCCTTCTTCTGTGAGGTCTCAGTCCTCCTCTGTTCTTTCCTCACCTGTGCTCAATGGCTTCCTTCTTCAGAGGCTCCTCTCCAAGCCTAGTGACTTCTCTCCAGTTCAGCTCTTTTGCCTCAATTCAGGTCTGGCATCTCCTGCCTTCCTTACTGAAACAACTTCTCTTTCTTTGCTTTGCCTCTGATCTTGCCATTTCACAACAGAAAGGTTCCTCTAAAGGGATCAATATTTTAATGGCTCCCAGTGTCAGCAGGAGGAAATCTCCACTCTCACAGTGCAAATGGTTGGCTGATGTTGGATGAGTAATAAATTATGTTGAAAGAATGAATGTGTCTCATGTCACTGATATTTTTTAAACATTCATTTTATCTATTTACCTGTCTCTCCTGCAAATTAAACTCAATGCTGGCACACCACATCTGTGTGTCTATACCTACCTGTTATTCCCAATCCTCAACACAGTGTTCTGCACACAGGAGGAATTGGATATGCATTTGTGAGTGAATGCGTGAATAAGGACTTCTCAGAGCTGTGTGAGGACCACAGAGTTGCTGGCGTCCCTTAAAGTTCTTGGCTTTGGTTTAACCAACAAAGCAAATAAGAGATTTCTGGTGTAATATGTATACTCACCAAATGTTCTACATCCAGGAAATCTGCCTGGGGACTCATCACTCAGGCACTGTCTTGACTTGGGAGAACTGGTTAGTCGGTTCTGGATTCCATCCATCAGTGTCTTCTTGCCGTGTGTGCCTAGAATCTTCCAGAGAGAGAAACACATCTAGCATTTACATGGACCATGGAGATATGTAGGGTAGTGCCCACATGTTTGGTAAGCAATGGTTTATTCCCAAATGCCACTAGAAAGGCTCAGTCCACCTCAAATTATCAAGCCTGGTACAGTGACAAATTCAGTCTATAGGACACAGTAAAGGAAAATATTTCTTTGCCCTCTCTACCAACTTAAAAATAAAGTCTATTAAAGCATGTCTTCCTGGTTCACTGCTAAGACAGAGCTAGGCACCTTCATGGATTACTTGGCTGCCTATATTCAAAAAGGTCATTTTCATTTGATTTTAAAAGTTTGGCTGAGGCATATTTCAACAGCAGACTTGGATGACTATTTTTTCACCCAGAGCTGTTAGTAAAAAAGAAAAAAAGAAGTAAAAAGAAAAAAGAAATTATCATTACATTCAGCCGAATTAAGGCTACCTTCTGTTGGGAAAGAATAGATTCTTATAAAAGACTTCATGTGACCAATTTGATGTTAGTCTTCAAAATAGCAAATTTAATTAAAATTCATTCTTCTGAAAGATAATGAGTAAAAACAGCAAGAATTCATGAAGGAGTCTCCCTTTTAAGAGGCTCTCCAGAAAAAAGCCAGTTTAAAATGTTAAATTATCTTTCGGGGCTTCTTTTAAAATAGTCTTAAGATATATTCACAGTAAAATTTCCCTGAACTCTCCGCTCTTGCAACGTCCTGGTTTTTCTGGTGCTGGTTCCATATCCCAGAATATCATTCTTATCTCATCCCTTCCTCCCAGCGATCAGGGATTGGAGTCCTGGGAAAGATTAGATATCCATAAACATATAGGTGACTTCCAGGCCCATGAACCTCAACTCCAGGTCCTTGTCCAAGTTATCAAAGAATTGAAAATACAGACTTCAGAGAAGGGTGGGCAAGGTTCTTTTCCGAGAGAGTTAAGAGAGAAAACAACAGGAAAGGACTCCTGTTAAAAACTCCCATCCTTGGGCTGAAGAAATGGCTTAGCAGTTAAGGCGTTTGCCTGCAATGCAGAAGGACCTAAGTTCGATTCCCCAGTGCCCATGTAAAGCCAGATGCACAAGAGGGCTGGAGGCCCTGGTGTGCCCATTCTCTGTTTCTCTCTGTCTGCCTCTTTCTCTCAAGTAAATAAATAAAATATTAAAAAAAAAAAAACTCCCATCCTTGTCAGCCAGGATGGGAGGGAAGAGAGGACGCTGGGAGAATCTCTCTCACATCCTTCTGGGATAAGGAAAGAAGAAAGGAAGAACAGAAGGGGAGGAGAGAAACATGCATGTATACATGTACGCACATTACCATACATATGTACATTCAAAGACAACTTTATTCTATACACACTCTGAAAAAATTACTTGAAAAAAAAAGAAAACATGGGTCTGGGGAGAGAGCTCAGGTTGGCAAAGTTCTTGCCTTCTTGAAAGCATGAGGAGCTGAATTCTGCACCCTGTACCCACAGGAAGATGCCAGGCATGGTGCTATGTGCTTGTTGTCCCAGTGCAAGGGCCGACAAAGACAGGAGGATGCCTGGGGCTCTCTGAGCAGCCAGTCTGCCTAATTGCTGAGCTCCAGGCTAATGAGAAACTCTGTCTCAAATAAAAGGTGGACAGGATGCCTCAGAAATGGCATCTGAGGTTGTCCTATCTCTCTCTCTCTTTCTCTCTCTCTCGCATTAAAAAAAGTAAAAAAGATCCTATTATTTTTTGTAAGGGTAAAAGAAAAACCTTCCCCAGGTTATGAAAGATAGCATTTCTCACACCTCACCCTTGTCCATATGAGAACATATTTTTGGTTAGTGGAGAACCTAGCATGGTGTCTACACCCCCCAGTGCACTAAGCTCCAATGCTCACCACAGGTAAAGATCTTAGTTCAACACAAGCCTCAAGCACATCACTCACGTAGGTCTTATTGCAGCCTTGTAGGTGACATCAGTGATCCCAAGAGGTCACCTCTGCAAGAATACACATTCAAGGTGAAATTTACAGTTTTTTTTTTTTTCCTTTTGAACCTGTGTCACAGAAAACTTTTCCCCTGGGGCAATGTGAACACTCGTCTATTCAACCCAGATAGGGCACAGACCACAGAACAAAGCCTGATTCTACCAACACCGAGTTTACTGGGGTTCCTTACAGAGCTGGGTGAGGGGTTGCTTACAGGAGCAATGGATGACTCAGAAGCAACTGCAACACTGAAAAGCCCACCCAGCGTGAGTGATACATAAACTGCATCTCTGGAGCTCAAGGCACAACCTGCAGGCAGCTCCAGCTCGTTGGAGCATCTCTCTGGAGCCCTCTACAGCTTTGCGGGCAGCTCAGTCTGAGAGTCTCCTCTCCAAGCAGTTGTTTTTCCTTTTTGTAACCTTGGGGTGTGGTCTTGTAACCTTTTTCCAGATTTGTTGACTTCCTGAGTCTCTGGAACTTCCTTCCTTCCCCCAAAGGAAGGAATGTCTCAATTTCTAATTAGCATTGGTCAAAGTCCACCCTTCATCATTCCTGTGACTTTGAGGGGTGGTCTTGTGACCTGTTAAGTTTCAGGTCTCCCAGACTTGACTTCCTGAGAGGGAGTATTGCAATTCGGAGGAAATGGCAACACAACAACCCGTTCTGATCTCTAAATTTTCATGTCTGGTATTCCCAAATTTCTTGGAAACTTTTTTCTTCAAATTCTCCATTGTATTTTAGCACAATTATGGGTAGGTGGGTAAATAGACGAGAGGATAAATGTACTAAAAAGACACTTTGATGTTGAACATATAACTGTGACTGGATTAAAAATGAATGGTTAAAAGATTTGTGCTTTTTCTACTTTCTGTGAATATTTTTTTGCATCAAGAGATTGAAGAAACCCTAAAGCTATTTAGATGATAATCACTATTATTCATTTGGGATGTGGAGGGCCCCAAGTTCATCCTGCAGACAAGAGTTCTTATAATTTCTTTCCTGCTCATTGGAAATGATTTCTCATCTCAATACACATCTGCCCCCGCTTATTTACTTTAAGCAGACTTCTTAAATGAAAACGAACCTGGTCTTTGATAAAGACATGAAAACCATCAGCATTCTAGTCATGAGGTGTTACTTTTTCAATTTAAAGTCAGACTTCCTTTCTTGAGCTCCAATGATGGGACAAACCATCTGACCATGTCACATTGGTTTGACATTTTTATCTGTGAACCTGGAGCACCTGTGCAATCTGGGGAAGGCTTCCACTCGATTTTGGCTGTATAGTTGATTCATGTGGCGTCTGTGACTGCAGGTCACTGTTTGAATGGAAATAAAATAAATATTCTAAATTAATCAAAGCTGTCTCCTCCCGAGGCTAAGAAAACTGGGTCTCCTGTCAGCTCTCAATAATGAAGACAAAATAAACAATGCTTGCAGTTAATCACTGGCATGTGAACTGCTCTGCTGTGGGAAAATAGCATGTTAGTCCAAGGTCTCTCCAAACGCATAGGAGACAATGTATATTTGTGAAAATTGGGAAGTAGGGCTGGGAGATGACTCAGCAGAAGTGCTTGCTATACAAGCAGAAGGGCTGGAGAAGGCCCGATTCATCCTGAGTTCAATTCCCCAGCACCCACCTAAACAGCTGGGCCATGCATGCCTTTAACCCTAGTCCTGTGGAGAGCAGAGACTGGAGAATTGCTGGGACTTTCTGATCAGCCAGTGTGATTGAAAGGGAAACAGAGGAGGTGAATGACCAAGGACACAGACATTCCTCTCTGGTCTCTGCATGTCCACACACATGGGGAACGCACATCTGTACTCATGTGTTCATATATACCACACACATAATACATATAGGCACACATTAAAAAAAATCTCTGGGGGTTGGAGAGATGGTTCAGCAGTTAAAGGCACTTTCTTGCAAAGACAAATAGCATGGGTTTGATTCCCCAGCACCCACATAAGGCACAAAGTGGTGCATGTATCTGGTGTTTATTTACAGTGGCAAGAGGCCCTGACATGCCCATACTCTCTCTAAAGTAAATAAATAAAAATACTTTTTCATAACACATTTGGACGTAAGTAAATTTTATCATTCTTGGAAATAAAATTACCAAATTATTGAATCTTTTACATCAATTTCAATCTCCATGAAGAAATTCACATTGGACTGTTGAGGTTCTGTTAGGTGCTGGGCTCTTTAAGGGAATGGTTTTATTTTCATTCAATTTGTCTAGAAATCTCAGGCTTTTCCTGAAACAGCTTTACATTGACCAATGACTGTGGGGAAAAGTTCAGTCATCTATTTTTTAATATTTATTTATTTGAGAGATAGAGACAGATGGAGAAAGAGACAGGGTGAGAGAGAAAAAGACAGAGACAGAGACAGAGAGAGAGAGAGAGAGAGAGAGAGAGAGCGCTTGGGTACTCAAAGACCTTTAATTGCTGCAAAAGAATTCCAGATGCATGCACCACTTTGGTGTGATGTGAGTAATAGGGAATCGAACCCAGGCTGCCAGACTCTGAAGACAGACACCTCCAGCCATTGATCCATCTCTCCAGCCCAACCATATTTTGAAAGAAACCATTTGGCAAGATTAAGTAATTTTTTTTATTATCTTACAGGTCTGTCCCATGAAGAGGCTCACGATGTTTTCTTAAAAAGTTGCCTTTTTTAAAATAAAAAAATTCAACTAAAACTGTTTTCAAAATAAACTCTTTTGCCCCAAAGAGGACTTTATATTTACCAAATTTTCCTCCTCTTGTTTCATAGTAATTCTTTTCTTTCAGAGCCAGATGAATTGTTAGAATTACATAATTGTTTTAAACGCAAAGAAATGTATGCAAGTTTTCTAATTTTGCAACCCTGACTGCAATTTTTTCTCTCTAAATATTTAAAAGACTTAGAATTAATGTTTAAAAAGGTTTTTCAAATGTCATACTTAAATATGTTCTCCCCAGAGACGACATCATCCTTTACTAATTAACCCATCCGGTGGCTTTTGGCCAAAATAAACTCTTTAGCAAAATTGCATTCATCTGTTTACCATGATGAGGTTATTTAAACACATAGATTCCAGGAAATGAAGTTTTAAAACAATTTAGGTAAATACCTTTTAACATTATCCAAATGGCTCAATTTAACTTGACTTACAAAATCACTAGCAATTTCTGTCACAAAGCAAACTTTCAGGTTGTTCTTGCCAGTCTCTTAAGAACAACTTACTGTGGATCCTCCCAAATCTTAAAATTACCTAAATAATTTAGACACCGTTACTTCCCAGAAGGTAACATAACCAACCCCCAAACATTAAGATTGAAGTCAACTCACCTGAGTTAGAGTAGAAATTTATAGTTAAAACTGAAAGTATTTGGAGAAATAAATAGAGAAATGGTATCTTATAGAGTGATTTAAGGCTTCCATTTCATGCTGTATGTGAAGACTCTTCCTAAATAGAGATTCATTAATTATTTGATAGGCTGGACAAGCGTGAGAACCTGAGTGTGGGTCCCCAGCACCCATGTAGAAGCTGGTTCTCCCTAGCGGGAGGCGGAGACAAGAGGATCCCGGGGACTTGCTGGATAGCTTGTCTAGCTGAATCAGAGAGTCCAGTTCAATGAGAGATCCTGTCTCAAAATATAAAGTGGAGAGCATTGAAGAAGATACCAATGCTGATCTCTGGCCTCTAATCACACACATACGTTTACATACCACACACACACACATATCACACATATGCACACATACTTAAGTATGTGTACCATACACACATACGAAAGCAAAAAAATAAGTCTTTATTTACTTGAATCAATCATTTCTTTTGTGACTGAGCCACCAAAAATCAACTAAAGCTGGTTGGACTACTGGGTGGAGCTCACTCTCATCCACTGCTTGTGAGTTAGGGTTTCTGTTTTGCCTCAGAATAAATGAGGACCTTTTTCTCCTAGGCACTTAGTGACACCTTACCCTCACCTATCTTTGGCGTGTGCTGTCACAGCTCTTGTATTCTGTATAGCTCTGAGCACACCTGCCACTCAATACTCCTCACCTCCTCCCTATTCTGATTTCTCAAATTCCCTTCATAACACAGTCTCTCTCACATATATTTTCGAAATTAGTTTATTTATGTTAAAGTACTTACTTCCCTTGACTATTACAACTGACTCACAGGGCCATGTTTTTGGTGCTGACCATAAAAAAGGTAAAATCAGATAATCCCTTATCAAATAGTACATTTTATTACTAAGCTTCACACACCACACATAGGATAATTAAATTATTTTTTCCAGCCTCAAACCCCACTTGCTTAAGACAAACTCTAAATAGGACCTAAAACACTATTTTAATGGGCATGTCATTGACATTCTATGTCAGAGTTACATGGGATATTGTATAAAGCTCAGAGGTCTGGGTTTCTCCCCTGACCTTATAGAGTCAGGATTACCTGAAAACTTGGGATTCTGCCATTCAAACTCCCCAGGGAAGTGTTACTCCGTTGGCATTTGAGCATGATGGTGAGCACATAGTCACCACCACATGAAAACATTTGGAAGCTGACACATGGGACTTGTGTGATTATATTTTGACATTTTCCCTCTGATTTCCTTTCTCACCCCAATGTCTGCTCTGTTATCCACCAGGGATCCTTTCAGCCACTCTGTCCACTCCCAAAGCATGCTCTGGGTATGACAGAAGGTTCAGACCTGCTCACTAAGGCAGTCTTTAATCCGCCGTCTCCACGTGTCCTTCACCTCTTCACCCACATCTAAACCCTCTGTCGTAGTCAGCCACATGCTGCTGGCATGAATCTCCAAATGAGGCACAATTTTGGGGAGGAAAGTATTTATTGAAGTAACAGACCCAGGGGAAGTTAAAGAAAAAGGCTGGTTCCCTTTCACAGAAGCAAGCAGAGAGAGAAACAGCACCTCCAGAAGCAAGCAAGCAAGCACACTGTAACACTGTAATTCACAAAATGCAGAACTGCCAGACCGGGTTCCGGCTTTTCTTTTGCATATCTATCCCTAGTATTTTGCATCCAATTTAGAAAGGGCCAGTCCCCAGAAGGCCAGGCCAAAGTGCCACTTCCTCCAGCCAGAAGCCTGGAGACAATTAACAATTTAATAAACACCATTAGAATAAATTCTATTGGGGGACATTTACTCAAAACTACCACACCCTCCATTCCCAGGCAAAGTGAGTCCACTAGAGACGTGTGATGGAAGGAGTGAGGGGGATTTATGCATGGTTCCTGTTGAAGTTTTATGAAAATATTCAGGTTGATGGAACTTAAATAGCTTATGTCAATGAACAATAAGAACTAGGGGTGCATTTTTGCTATTTTGCCAACCATACCAAATCTACATCTTCTGTAGATGAGAAGAATGAGCTCCAGGCTGAGGAGATGGCTCAGTCAGTGAAGAGCTTACTGTGAAAGAGTGAGGACCTGAGTTTGGTCCTCTCTCCTCTCTTTACCTCACAGGAGGCAAAGATGGTGGATTCCCCAAGCAAGCTGACTATAGCTGAATCAGTGAGCTGACGATCCAATGAGAGGCTGTCATAGTAAATAAGGTGGGCAACAACTAAGGAAGGATTAGACATGGACCTCATACACATGTGTAAACTCTACACACACAAACATGCAGACACCAGCATGCACACCACCCACCCACACAAACACATGCAAATGGAGAGAAAGGAAGGATGTCACAGGACCTTTGAGTTCAATAATCAAGTGTGCACGTCTACTGAGCAATATGCCAAGTGGTTTAAAGTGAGATTGAATCAATAAAGTATGATTTATCTCCTGCTGATTTGGTGATTTCTCCAGAACACCGCTGGATCTATGAGGCTCATGCAGCTTGACTGCAGATCTTAGATAAATAACCACCCGTCAGGCCTTTGAGCTTTCTTCCTTCATGACTCCAGGGAACACTTTTTTTTTAAGACACAGTGGATCAAATAAGAAGCACTCCGTGTTCTTTAAAGTTCTTGGCTGGGCTCAGAAGCAATATAACGGGTAATGCCTTCGAGACCTGACCAGCCTTGTGGTGAGAGCAACAGCCAAGACCGATTAAGTCGATAACAACACAGCAGAAATCCAACTTCATATGGCAAGACTGGAGGGCCAAGATTACATTTGCCTCCAGTCTCTGAATTCTCCTGTGCTTGTTTATTCTGTCATTTGGAAGTTCTGAATGGAGTTTTTTATTTTGAGAAAATTGCTTGCTTGAAGTGGTCCTGGGCAGACAGGCCACCATCTGAGGAGAGAAGAACAAGAGAGAAGCTTTTACAAAGAGCTCATACGTTTCCTTGCTTTGTTTGTTATTTTAAATTTTCTCTCTTGATGAAAATTACAGTGCAGAAATGAATGCAAAGACAAGATGCAGCTGATGTTCATGTTTCAGCATCAGTGAAGGGTCTTGTCCATCTTTCAGAGCTGACTTCACAGCCACTCTGTAATTACTTCAGTTCTGTTCCTGTTCCCCACGCCCTGCTCTTACCAATTTTTCGCATTGACATTGCTGTTTTAAACTGTCCCTGGTGTCACTTCAAGGATGACTTTTATAACCTAGGTCCTGATCTCCATTTTAGATCTTTTTCAGGTTAGTCACAGAGAAGCCACAGTCTTCAGCACAAGCTTCATGAAAAGTAGGGAGGCCACCAGCCAGACCCATGCAGTGGAAAGCAACAGGGCAAACAACTTGGTTTCTTCAATAATTAAATTGGGAGGAAAAAAAAGATTAGATATGAAAACTAAACATTAAAAGAGGATTTTTAAAAAAAAAAACATATTAAGGAGCTGGAGAGATTGCTCAGCAGTTAAGACACTTGCTGTCAAGGCCTAACAACCCAAGTTCGATTCCTTAGTTCCCATGTAAAGCCAGATGCACAAAGTGACACATGTATCTGGAGTTCAGTTTCAGCAGCTTGAGGCCTTGGTGTGCCCATATGCCCCCCCTCTCTTTCTCTCTCTCTTTCTGCCTGCAAATAAATTTTAAAAATAAGAATGATATTTCAAAAAAATCATATTAAGCAGGGGGCTGGGAAAATTGCTCAGTGGTTATAGGTGCTTGCTTACAAAGCCTTCAGGCTCTGACTCAATTCCCTAGCTACTCACACAAAGCCTGATGGGACACACACACACACACACACACACACACACACACACACACACACACATGCACACACTCATGCACGCATGCACACGTGTATGCTGTTCATGCACAAATGATTTTTTTTAAAAAACACATGTCACTCAAACACACGGGAAATCCAGACTCTTTACATTGCTTATTTCTTAAAGATACATTACATTTATGTGAAAATTAATCATTTTAAAACTAGTAGGATATTGGAAAAAATAAACAATATTTTTTTTCAAAAGTGGATTGCAAGTAGATGGAGTAAGAAATGTAAAGAAAAAAAGACAATTGAGATTTTGTTCTCACACTTTGATAGAGATATTGCCAATACATGTAAATGTGTCTCCTGATGCTGGTGACATCATTCATGACAACCCGAGGTGATGGCGTTGTTCCTGAACTCTTAATCCACATGCTGTATCTCAGCATCTTGGAGCCACCAAAAAATGAACTATCAATATGTGGAGGCCCCTGGGTAACTGATGCTGACTTTCTCCTTGACAACTGGAAACACAACTTTTCCAGCAGACAAGAGGCACTAAGTCATCATCTCTGAGCTTTCACTTCTTTCCCCAGACACTTACCATTGATACATCAAGGCATGTTCCAGGGGACAGGCCACTTGGGTACAAAGACTATGTCTGCCTAATGGTCCCTGGCATTCTTGGAGGGTCCCTGACATTTCACAGCCAGAGTCACAGACAGAGCTTCAGTGTCCCTGCTCGTTACAGAGCGGGTGAGGGGCTCATTGGTTACCTGTGGTAGTTTGAATAGATGTCCCCCAATAGAATCAAAGGTTTATTATAATTGTGAATTGTCTCCAGCCTTCTGGCTGGAGGAGGTGTCAATTTGGCCTGGTCTCCTGGGGTCTGGCCCTGAGGTATTTCTAAACTGGATGCAAAATTCCAGGGATACATATGCAAAGAGCAGCTGGAGCTCAAGTCTGGCAGTCCTGCTGTTTTGTGAGTTACAGTGTGAGCATATGCTTGCTTGCTTTTGGAGGTGCTAGGCCTCTGTCTCTATGCTTGGATCTGTGAAAGGGGGCCAGCCTTTTCCTTCATTTTTGGAACTTCCCCTAGATCTGTTATTTCAATAAATACTTTCCTCCCCAAACTGTGCCTGATTTGAAGATTCATCCCAGGGGTGTGTGGCTGACCATGATAGTACCTGATGCCACCAGTTAGTTATGCCCCAGACTAGCAGGGCATCGTGTGGGGCCAATCACAGTGGTGCCCTGGGTGTTGCAGATTCGAGGAAACAGAGCAATGACACACACATTTCAGAGATCATAATCATTTTCATCATTTCTAAAAGGAAACTATGGGGTTGAGAAGTTGGCTCAGTGCATAAAGGGATTGCCTCACAATCTTGAGCACCCAAGTTCATCTCCTCAGACCTCATGGAGAAGCTGGAAGCCATGGCATACTTCTATAATCCCAGCACACTGACAGCTAGATGGAAGTGGGAGGCAGAGACAGAATTTCCAGGAAGCTCTTGGTGGTGAACAATGAAGACAAGAATGAAAGACCCTGCTTTAAATGAGGTAGAGGGTGAGGACCCACCAGGGAAGTTGTCCCCTGTCCTCACATACCTGCATTACTTGACTGTACACATATACACACCTGTCATATACACCAAAATTACAATAAAATAAAATGGAACTATATTTACCTTCTTCATTTAAATAAGACAATACATGCAAAAACCTTTTGGTTGTGTCTTAGTATTGTAATTACAACTGCATAACCTTGGACCAGCGCTTCAACTCTGTGTCCCCATCCTATGTGCAATATGATAACAACCATGCTACCTGCCTCCTGGGAGGTATTGTGTGGATTTAGTGATGAAAGACGTGCAAAGCATTTGAAATGGTTTCTGGTTACACACTCTTGGCTATTTTTAGTAATGGCAATACGCTTCACGTGAACTGTTAGCATTACGTCACCATCATCATCCTTCAAGACTCTCAGGAATTAGAGAAGCATTATTATGTATCTTCAAAGCTCACCAGATCTCCTGATCTTCCTTCGCCTTAACCACTGCAATCAAGATACCATCGAAACTCCAGGTCAGGCCACGGAGTGCATTTCCAAGTCTTTCTCATACCAAGAAATGTAAAATAGCTCCTGAAAAGATATCTGAGCCCTCTCCTGACCAAGAAGTGCTTGGGTATAAATTACATTCTTATGAATGCTCACACGTGCCACGTGTACAGACACTTCCAAGCTCCCTGGTCACAAGGCCGTGTTTGGTAGTTGGCAGCAGCCAGGTCTCAATACAGCTTGTCTAGGTTGTGTACTCAATACTTGCCATGCTGATTAAAGATCTGATTTGGAGAACCTTATCTTTCAGGTCTTTGTTATCTTGCTGACCGTCTAATCAGTTGCCTACCCAATGAAAGGTTCATCACCAAGAATTTCCACTTAAGCCTCTCTCTTTGCAGAGAGCTTGCTCAGGGCATTGGCTTTCGCTGGACAATTTAAATTTTTGTAAAAATTTTCCATGTATAAAAGTCCTCTTTCCAGAATATTGTCTCCAGCAACCTTATCTTTATTCTCTGAACACAGAAACCCAAGTGTCTCAGTTAACTTTGTGTTGCTGGACAAACACCAGTCCAGAAGCAATTTATGGGAAGAAAGGTTTTATTTCAGGCTCACAGATTCCAGGGGAACAGCATCAATGGTGGGAGACGATGGCTCACTTCAGCAACGTCAACAGAAATACCAGCTACCAGCAGTGGCAAGCTCAATGACCAGAGCTCCAACTTCTTGTTACAAACCTTAAGGCTGGACTCAAGATCCACCCCCCCCCCCTGTGACGTACCTCTTCTCCAACAGGGTACCACCCACTGGAGACTCAAGTTGCAAACTCAATCTGAATATATTTTTTTAAATGCCTGAGTCTATGGGGCCATACATTCAAACCACCACACCAAGTCAGTCCCCTCTTCTCCATGAAGATATTTCACAAGCTTCAGTGCAGTTCTTCCCTTCATGTCCTTCTCTCTAGCTCTTGGCATGACTTCTCATCCAACCTTCTCAGGAAAAGTACAGTGGGAATATGACTCCAGGTGGCCATCTCTTGTGTTTGGGTATCCACTCTCTGTTTCACTCTGCTTCTTTTCCTAGATTCCTCCTTGATAGGGGGCTCTACCTCACGGAATTTAGGACTAGCCCAAATCAGGAGTGGACACATGCCCTGGACGTCATCATTTTAAGAAGCCTTCTTTCTTTTGAAGTTGGAGATCGTTTATGATGATGAATTGTCTCAGTGTATCAAGATCACTATAAATCCTTGTTCTCTTTCTCTCCCTCTTTCTGTGTGTGTGTCTCTCTGTCTTTGTGTGTGTGTGTGTGTGTGTGTGTGTGTGTGTGTGTGTGTGTGTGTGTGTTTGCTGGAGAGATAACCTAGGGTCTTGCACAGGCTAGGCAAGCATTCTACCACTGAGCTACATCCTCAGTCCCATCATCTTTCAAATTATTCTGCACATATATATCCTCAGTGTAAATTTATAAGTATTTCTCCTATGGCTTTATAAAAACCACTGACACAGAACCTGAATAAGACAAGGCCTCAAAGCCCTGTGGTCCTCCTCTAAAAATCTACTCGGGTTAACTTGACTCTTCATTCCTATCCTTTGGGTCTGGTTAGCCTGGCAGCTAGAGAATGGCTGAATATGTCTCTAATCGAGCTCACATTTGACATATGGTTTTCTAATCCATAAACCTATCTCAAGGGAGATGTTGAAACTGCTTTTCTTAAAAGAGAAAAATAATAACAGTGCACCTGACACACACTAGGTTTCCAGCACTACATTCTGCCAGGTAACTTAAGTCTTATTTATGTCACTTCCATTCTTGCTGGACTGCTGAGCTGTCACTCTCTTTCTAATAAGACAATGAGTGCCTTGAAGAAGCCCAGTCCAGTAGCTGCCATGGCGTATTGATGGTCCCCTGGCTTGTTAGATGCCATTGATTTCTATTGAATCAAAGAATGAAACTGCAGAATAAAGAAGTAAAATAGCCTAAACCAAACAATTCTTTCAGGAATGGTAATTTATCATGCCTATTGGCATCTGAAGGTTAATTGTTATTAATAGGAAAAAGCAGAGACATTGAAGGCAGATAGAGAAACAAAGAGAGAGGCCATCTTGCCAGGACTCATGTGACCAAGGACCCCGGGTTCTGAGACATCAGGACTTTATTTACAGCTCACCGGGGACTAACAGGTGAAGTGTGTTCACCATTACCTCCTGTTTAAGATGCCTGCATCCTCTTCTTATAAACCTGGATGTGAACTGCATTTTGTCACTCAGTGTTTTTGCAATAAGGTTTTTAATAAACTTCAAGGCTTAGATTCCAGCTTAGAAACAGAGAATAAACCCCTTTGTGAGACAGTAGGTGTCCCTCTCAGCTTTGAGGGGTACTTACTAGCTCACACATGAAAGGTAACAAGACGACTCCCTCATCCCAGAACAGGAGTGATACGGGGTCTGTGGAAGCACATGGAACATCTGGCCAAAGCATTTAGGTTTCCTCCTTGGGTTTTCCCCTCTCTCAAGGGCCAAAGCATAATCTCTGATGATCAGTTAAGATCCTTGGAAGTAGAGCCAAGCTATTGGTCATGCTCTCAATATTTGTTTATACTATCATTTTTATTGTTGAAGCCCCTGTGAAGCCAAAACAAAGAAATAAATGGACCAGAAAATAGGGTTGCTATGAGTGAGAGGCTACCTTGAGACTACACAGTGAATTCCAGGTTAGCCTGTGCTAGAGCGAGACCCTACCTCAAAATAATTTTTTTTCAATTAAAATTCTAAATTAAAATTTCCCAGGATCTTTGCAACTTGAAATTTTTACAAAAGCTCTTAGCAGATGACATAACTGCATCTTGCCATATTTCCTTAATAATTAATCAGATACAAAATGAATCTATTATTGTGGGTAATTATTTAATGGAATCCATTAGCATGAAGTTGCTAAAAACAGAATGCATCGATGCTGACTCCAAAGATCGGGTTTTTTTCCTCAGGAACTATTTTAGAAATAAGACAGTGGAGAAAAAAGCATTTTCACAGAAACTCTATGGGCCAGTGTCTGAGAGGTGTGTGTGTGTGTGTGTGTGTGTGTGTGTGTGTGTGTGTGTAGTGTGTGTACAGACATGCACTTAGTGTGTATTTGTGAGGGGACCCGAGGAGGATGTTGGGTGTCCTCCTGTGGACTGGATGACCAGAGTCCCAGCAATGCCCCATCTCCATCTCCACTAAGCACTGGGGTTACAGGCATGGTTGGTCATGCCTAGCTTTTTCTGTGGGTGCTGGGGATTAAACTTAGGGTCCTCACACTTCTACAGCCAGCAAGTGCTGAGCCATCTACCCAGCTCCTAAGGATAAAAGTCTCCTTCCTCCCTCGGGTTCCTGCTTAGACCTCTCTGCTCTGACACTTCTGAGACCATGATCCCTGAAGCTGGATGTTTAATTTAGAGTGGATTTTTGTGATAAGTTCTAATTCTGTCCCTCCCCAGCTGCTAGTACTGCCCTGGGCCACAATTCCATCTGTATTAGCTACTGTACCCATTGCTTGGATGAAATACCTAACAGAAGCAACTGATGTAAGGAGAGGGCTATGTAGGCAGTATGGAGTGAATTCCAGAATGATGCTGAGTCTTCCAACTCCTGGTCCACTGCTCTTTCTACTCATTTGTATGTGGACATAAAAGGACACTTTGATCTGGAGCCAAGATTGCTGGGGTTAGAACCCGCTCCATCTCAGTCTCTAGCACCTTCTTTTACAAAGACTTTGGTGAAAAAGAAACAAATCCAGAATCATTAAATGAGGGGTTTGGGTGAAGGCTCCATGGGAAAAGTACCAAGCAAGCTTGAAGACCCAAGTTCAGATCCCAAGCACCCTTGTTCAAGCAGGGTGTGATGCTGTTTACCTGGAATCCCAGAGCTGGGGAGGCAGAGATGAGAGGATCTCTGGGACTTGCTAGCTAATGCGTCCAGCTGAATCCATGAGCTCCAAGTTCAGTGGGTGATCATCTCTAAAAATCAGGTGAAAGACCCAGGCCCACACATGCATGTGAACCCACAGACACACATGTGTCCACACATTCAAACATACATTCACACCCCCATAGATATATGCAAAGAAAAGAATAGTCATAGATAACATAAAAATGAAAAAACTCATGTTTAGGAAGCATATCTATATCAGTAACTTTCTCATTACTGGGACAAAACACCCAACTAGAAGCAACTCATGGAAGAAAAAGGACTTAATTTGGTTTGCAGTTCCAGAGGGTAGAGTACATCATGGTGGGGAAAGCATGGCAGGAGCAGGAATCTGGCATCACATTGTCATAGTAGGGAAAAAGCAGGAAGCAATGTACACTGGTGCTCAGCCAGCTCTCTTTTTTTTACACAGTCCAGGACCCCAGCTTGTGAACTGGTGTTGCTTCCAGTTAAGGTGAGATTTCCCATCTCAATCAACCTAATTAGGATAACCCTTCACAGGCATGCGCAGAGGCTAACCTCACAGGTGATTCTTGGTCCTGTCAAATTGATGATATAAACCATCACAACATCTGTCGGTATCGTGAAAAGAAGACACTCCAGTAATGTGACTTGGGGAGAGTTTAATAGGGGGGTTATTCACAGAGCTGCAGGTAGAGTTTAGGGGCATTAATAAACAAAAGGGGGTGTGGGATCCCAAAACTGGCACTCATAATAATCAGTTGCCTCTATTGCTGTCTCTACATCCCAGAGGGAAATGGGAGCCTCAGAACGCAGAGGGCAGCACAGAGACGCATCTAGAAGGACATGCAGCCTTCAGAACTGCTGCTGGAGACTTTGTCCTAATCCTACTGGAAGATGAAGGTGGAGGGTGTGAGAACTCCTTATTAAGATCAAAAAAGGTGAGCATTCTGGGGAAGATGGAAGTGTGAGGAGTGAGTCGGAGAAGACAGAAGAGAGAGCTGTGTCTAAGCAAGGTTTCTATTTTGTTGTTTTACTCTTCACCCCTCCACACCCACCACTCATTCCCTCTCTTCTTCTCTCTGGTGGTTTCCATCTGAGGACACAAGTCAGTGCCCTGAGCTCTAGGCCCGGAATGAACTCCAAACCCATGGTGCCAAGTCTACTTCATCTCTGTCCCTTGATCGTTGCAAGTCCTGAACTGAACTTGAGGCTGGAGACCGGCCAAGGCCAGAAAGGGAGGAAAAGGAAGCACTTACACAGTTCTGTCCTGTTCCAAACCTTGTCTTTTTCAAAAGCTTCTTCTTGTGATCAGAGTGGTGGCTCTCTGGGACAGTTAGGAGAAAAAGATCTTGGACATCCAAACTGAAGTTATTCAGGACCTCTGACCAGATGAGCCGCTGGCTGTGTTTCAGGTAGAGTCACCCTGCTGGACTGGAGATACCATACCTGTGCCTCACAGAGCCAAAAGGATGCTCTCAGAGGAGACAGGCTGGAAACATCCTTCCTCCTCTTCTCCCCCTGCCTCTTGTTGGCCTCTTATGTATCTGGGCATCCAAATGTTTATTTCTTTGTGGAAAAATAATCCTGTGGTTCATTTTGCTAATGAGTGGAGTCTGCCTTGATTTCCATGTTTGAAAACTTTATAGGCATATGAATTGCATTTCTATATTACTCAGTGCTATTTTCCTCTCCGACCAAGTTTTGCAGAAAAATTAAAGAGTGGTCGGGGAGATAGCTCAGGTAGTAAAGTGCTTGTCTTGCAAGCAGGAAACCTGAATTCAGTCCTCAGAACCCATGTGGGATAAGAAGCCGAGTATGGTGGTATGCTCTTCTAATCTCAGTACTGGGAGGTGGAGAGCTTGCTGGCTAACCAGTATAGCCTACTGGGTCAGTTCCAGTCCAGTGAGAGACTCATCTAAAACAAAGTGGAGACTGGGGAGATGGCTCGGTGGCTAAAGGAACTTGCTTGCAAAGCCTGCTGGCCAGGGTTCAATTCCCCAGTACACACATAAAGCCAGATGCACAAAGTGGTACATGCATCTGGAGTTCATTTGCAGAGCAAGTGTACGCATTCTCTCTCCCTCCTTTCTCTACTTGCCAATAAATTAATAAATCACTTAAAAGAAAAAGCGGATGGCACCAGAGGAATGCTACCCAAGGTTCCACACGAATGCACACACAAGTGCACGTGTACCCATATACACAATGCTCTTGCATACAAATGAACATTTGTGCAAACATACACAAGTGAAGAGAGAAAAGCCTATTTAAAGGGATGTGGCAGTGGTGTGCATTCTGTACCCTTTACAATGCCTGGTGTGAGAGTGACCTGAAATATATTCAGTGAGATTGAAGCGATGCTTCTTAAGTCCGAGGTCTAATGGGTAGGAAGTTTCTGAACAATCATTTGTAGCAGTTTATCATGTCCTTCTCCGTTTAGCTCATATTCACCCACCAGAGCCGCACATCTGCTCTGCCCTGCAGCTCCTCCCAGGGGAAGCCGCCCACCCACAGGACCCTCCATCTTGACCACTTCAAATCTCTTTCAGGTATTGTTAGTTCTCTTGTCAGAGGCAGCAAGGAGCATGGCTGTTCCCTGATGGATTTCGTCCTGGGAGGATCCTGCAGGGAGACAGCAAGGAAGCATTAACATAGAAGTACAAAATCTTCATTTTAACATTTTATAGGAAAAGCAATTTTTAAGAGAAAGAAGTTTTTTTCTTGAAAACAGAATGTCTGGTTTTTATCTTCTCTTCCTTGCAACCTCTTTTTCTTTTTTTTTTCTTGGCTGAACTTTTAGAGTTAGAAGGAAGTATTGAGTAAGTTTTTCATGTGTCAACTGGCAAAGTTAAGGGGCCTCACAGAAAGAATAAATTCTAAGTCTAATCGTATCTGGCATATGAACGTGTGAATATCAGATCAGGTAAAGGAAAAGTCATGAAATAGATTTTCTCCTCTTGAACATACGATGGCTAGTTTCTCAGAACACATCCTCAGACTTATCATTTTATTCTACAGAAGCTGTGGTTATAACCTTTGGATTTCTTAATCCATCAAAACCCACTTGACTTGAATGTCCTCAGCATCCAATGTCAAGAAACTAGCAAGTTCTTAGCAGCTTGAGCAGAGAAGTCAGGGGTTAGCTGCTATTACATTTGTATTCAAATTAGGACTTCTGGTCTGTATTGCTCAAATGCATA
>PVHP010028875.1:0-22807 GCA_004024765.1 Zapus hudsonius | reverse complement strand
AGAGAGAGAGAGAGAGAGAGAGAGAGAGAGAGAGAGAGAGAGCGCTCCTGGGTGAGCCACGTGCCTTCCACCATGAGGGGAAGACCCCATGGAAGCCACAGAGCCCACTTGGGGTGTGACCAGGGTGTGTCTCCTCCTTCTGAAACTCCTCCGCCAGCTGCGAGCCAGACAGCCCCCTCTAGGAACCCTTGATTGACGTCTAGAAGGCGCCAGCATCTCTCTGTTCTCTGCCTTTCAGTCCCCCACCAGTCCTGGTGCTGTCCCAGGGAGACAGCCTGCTGAGCCTTCTAGTATGAAGCCGAGCTGGTGTCTGGACAGTAGTGGCCGAATTACAGACCAGACCACAGCCACCTTCCTCCATCTGACATCCAGAAGTGGAGGACCTCTGGGCGGCAGGGTTTGGAAGCTGAACTGCTGTTCCCGAGGTCACTAAGCTACCCCGATGATGACTGCCAGGGACAGCATCTGCTGGCTGGGTGCTGCGTAGGGTTTGCCTCCAAGCAGCAGGGCCCATGCAAGGAGACAGGCCGGACAGGAGAGGTTTCTGGGAGCCACCTAGGCTCACCACTCTCTTTGGGGGAGCAAAGCGTCACCAATCAAGTACTCTAAAGCTGTGGCTAAGTGCCCTTACCTGCCCGCGGGTCATCACAGCGAGGGCCCTAGGAGGAGGGGTGAGAATGGATAGGAAAAGAGACGAGAGGGAGGGAGCAAGACGGAATTCCGATCAAACTCATTTTATTGCAAGCAGGCAAAGCCTTAAATACAGGGGAGCGAGGGGGAGCAAGGTGGTTGCTGGGAATTAGCAACCTGGTTGCTAGGGAACTCGGTGACAGCAGGGGTCATGATCTCTAGGAGAAAGGCCTGCAGGCGGAAGAGAGGTTTGGCAAAGATAGGAATTTAGCGTTAATTAGTAGGAGGAAGAGCAGAGACCTTCAAAACAAATATTGACGCATCTTATGGCCTGAACGGCTCCCCACAGCTAAGGGCATGGGAAACTGGGTGTGTCTCTCCTCCGCAGGACCAAGGAGGTTGCCTCCATATATAGGACCAGCAACCAAACCTATGGAAGCAGAGCGCCCACTGTGCATGAAATGCCGGTACGTGCAAGAGGGAGTGATGATGTGTTTGAAAAAGAAGGCTCTGAGGAGGTGGGGGACCCCCGTCCCAACATCACAGAGACTGAGCACTTCACACCATGTTGGAACAGGGCAGATAGAGAGATGATATTTACAAGAAAAATACTGGGTGTGGTGGCGCACACCTTTGATCCCAGAGGCAGGAGGATCACTGTGAGTTTGAGGCCAGCCTGAGACTACATAGTGAATTCTGGGTCAGCCTGGGCTAGAGTGAGACCTACCTCAAAACAAACAAAAAAAAAGTATTGAAAAGTGCTTGTAAAGTCGCTTCCATATGCCTTCCTCCCCAGTACACAACCACCAACACCTTCTCCCCGGCACAGGCTTGTGGACAGGGTATGCACACCTCCACGCACACCATCCCACCTTGATAGGAACACACACTGACACACCCCTTCCCACATGCACACAGCCTTCACACAGGCACCAGCTTTGAGGCACATAGACCTGACCTTGGGTTCTCCAGAATTCATTGCACTTCATGGCCAGAGCCAGGGTCTTGGGAGGGTCCAGATGCTGGACTCCATGGGAGCAGAAAACAAAGGTGATTTATGTCCTTCATGAGTTCCCGGGAGGGAGGGAGGCTCTTCACGGCCCTTCAATAGTGGCACTTGTCATGATGCCCCCAATGTGCACCTCTGAGGGCCCTAAGTGTGTGGTGACGTTGGTGACCAGCCAGGATCAGATTTGGCTTTGCTATAGCAGGTGCACCTCATGCACACAGCGCCGACAGTGGGGCACACTGGATGTTGGGGTGGAGGTCGGGAATCTCTCTACTTTGTAGATGTGCGTGGTGTATGCACGAGTATGGGCCCCTGCAGCACCCGGTATGCTCACCTACAGCACCCATGTGGTCAGAGGAGACAGTCTGGCGCTCTCTTGCATCACTCTGGCATCTCTGTTTCTGAAACCTGTCTTCTGTGAGTCTCTGCAATTCCCGGGTCTCTGCTCCCTGCAGCACTAGGTTACAGACATGTGTGGCCATGCTCAGCTGTTTGTGTGGGTGGGTTCTAGGGATTTGAACTTGGGTGGACTCAGGCCCTCATGCTTGTGCACTTAACTGTTGAGCTATCTCTCCAGCCCTCAAACATCTTTTAATATTTTATTATTTATTTATTTATTTGAGGGAGGAAGATAGACAATTGCAAACGAACTCCAGACACATGTGCCACCTTATGCATGTGGCTTTATGTGGGTATTTGGGGAATCAAACCCCTGTCCTTAGGCTTTGCAGGCAAGCACCTTAACCACTGAGATACCTCTGTAACCCTCAAACATCTTTTAAAAGGATCTTTAAAAGGTGTACCAGGAACCGGAGAGATGGCTTAGTGGTTAAAGGTGTTTGCTTGTAAAGCCTGATGGTCTGGGTTCAACTCCCCAGCACCCACATAAAGCCAGATGTACAAAGTGGTGCATGCGTCTGGAGTTCATTTGCAACAGCAAGAGGCCCTGGTGTGCACATCTCTGCTTGCAAATAAATAAATAAATAATCGGGAGGCTGAGGTAGGAGGATCACCCTGAGTTCAAGGCCACCCTGAGATGACATAGTGAATTCCAGGTCAGCCTGGGCTAGAGTGAGAACCTTGAAAAACCAAAAAAATAAAATAAAATAAAATAAGTTGCACTGAAGGGGCCAGGGAGATGGCTCAGTAGGTAAGAGCACTTGTACAAGCGTAAGGGCCTGTGACTTAGTTTGATCCCCAGCACCCACTTAAACAGCTGAGTGTGGCCCCACACACCTGTAACACCAGTCATTTGGGGAGTAGAGACCAGAGATCACTGGGGTTTGATAGTCAGACAGTCAGCCCCCAAATAACCATAGCTTCAGGTTCAGTGAGAGACTGTGTCTCAAGGAACCAGTTGGGAAGAGGGATAGAGGACACTCCACGTTTGAGTGTGTGTGGGGTGCGTGCATCTGCACACACATGCCATGCCACATATTACACACATGCAATAAAGGAAAAAGACAGCATTCCTGTCCACACACACCCAGCTGGGTCACCCATCTATCTGGCAGAGGTTAGGTTGTGCATGTCAGACATCTCCAGGTCACTTAATGGTGCTGTCCGGCTGGAATGACTCCCACCCTGGGTTCTTGCAGCCATGGAGGCCTCACCACTCCCTTGACAAGAGCTCCACAGATGGCCAGACTGGTGGTGCAGGCTCCAGCCAGGACCGAGACCCTCTACTGTGGCTTGGATGAGCGATCCAAAGGTCCACGGGTTGAAGGCTGGTTCCCAAGGATATTCCCTTGGTGGGGGTGGACTTTAGGCCATTGGGAGTTTGAGAGAGATTTTGAGAGAAATCATGGGGTCCAGTTTTTCTCTGCTTCCTGGCTTTTAAAAATTTGTATGAAGAAAAGAAAAAAGATTAAGAAAAAAAATTGTATGTATTTATTTGCAAAGGGCAGGGAGAGGATGGGTTTGCCAGGGCCTCTAGCGGCTGCAAACAAACTCTAGATGCTTGTGTCACTTTGTGCATCTGGCTTTATGTGAGTACTGGGGAACTGAACCCCAGTCGTTAGGCTTTGCAGGCAAGTGCCTTCACTGCTCTCTCTAGCTCAATCTTTTCTCTTTCTAAGTCAGTTATCTCAGATGTTTTGCTGAGTACTATAAGAGTAATACACCAACTGCTAGAGAAAACAAAATCGAAAAAGGCCCAGTTACCTGCCAGGTGCAGCACAGTTGGGAATAGCAGACCTGGGGGTTCTGAGATCGTGGCCTGATCTCAGGTTACTCATAATCCCACCCAGATGTGGAAATGACTCTAATATCCTCTGTCCATGTGGTGAAAGAGGCGCTCTTAATTATTCCAAACACATCAGGCACAAATTGGGGTGGTTGGGGTGAGCTAGGCCAGCTTGTCTCCCCTGCCCCTTAGCAACGGAGCCTGCATTTTCTCAGAAATCCTTATTCTTCCTCCAGAACACGCCATCGATCGCTCAGGTTTTATCATGCATCGTTAACCCTGGTGTTTATTTCCATTTCCAGAAAGAGTTTTATCCATATTCAAATAAATTTTCCAGACAACTTTCAGCTACTGGAATGTTCCGGAACAATACATTCAATGTCTTCATGGAGAGAAGTGTGGTGACAGGCCCTGATAACTACATCACCCACTGTGACCGCCTGAACTTCCACCCCAGTTACAACGTCAATAGGCCATCCATCTGTGACTAAGGGGTCTGGACGTCCCTGCACAGGAGATTTCTGATATCACTGCTGATGGGGCCATAGTCCCCAATCCTTGACTATTGACCAACTGTAATGGTACCTACAGATCTCACTGCCTTCGCTGAAAACACTCTTCTTCCCTGGAAGAGAAAAGTATATAATGAAGCTCTACTCTCCTGCTTTTTGTATTTCACACTCTACATGTGTGCAGAAAAGGAGCAAATGATTTTTCTATTAAAAATTTGCAATTGGTCTGAATTTCTGTGTAATCTCACATATATAATGTAAGAGCAGAGCCCCAGGCATCTTGGGACCCAAATCTTTTTTTTTTTTTTTTTTTTTTTGGTTTATCAAGGTAGGGTCTCACTCTAGCCCAGGCTGACCTGGAATTCACTATGTAGTCTCAGGGTGGCCTCGAACTCATAGCAATCTTCCGCCCTCTGCCTCCCAAGTGCTGGGATCAAAGGCATGTGCCACCGCACCCAGCTCTTAAATATTTTTATTTACTTGAGAGAGAGAGAGCCCCCAGTTCCTCTTGCCACAGCAAATGAATTCCAGATGCATGATGCACCACAACTCAAATCTGGATTTACAAGGGTGCTGGGGAATAGAACCTGGGCTGGGAGGCTTTGCAAGCAATTGCCAATAACCACTCAGCCAAATCCCCAGCCCAAGGGACCCAAATCTTGACTTTGACATAGGAAATGCCAGGTTGCACTACCAGTGACTTTATCTTTGACCTGTGCCACACATGTGACCAGCTTTCCTGGGCTAAAATTTACACCAACCTCTCAGCTCCCAGGGAGTGTGGGGTGTCCCTGCTCTGGCTTGGTATGACCCAGGCACCTGGCCAGCAAAGGTGGAGGGGGCATCACTCTCCTTCATGCAAGGTACAATGGACAGGTAAGCATCCTCCAGCTACAGTGAGAGGTGAAGGCTAGGACGTGTGTGATGCACCCCAGCTGGCCATTGCCATAAAGCTCTTCCATCTCAGTATTAACAGGCCTTAGCTTCTGAGATCAGAAGAAAATGGGAGCCCCCAGGCTTACATGGAGGTTCCATTTAGGGACTCTCACTCTAGCCCAGGCTGGCCTCGAACTCATGGCGATTCTCCTACCTATGCCTCCTGAGAGCTGAGATTAAAGGTGTGTACCACCACACCTGGCTTATTTTTTTTTGTTTGTTTTTTCAGTTGTTTGAGGGAGTGTATGGTTCTAGCCCAGGCTAACCTGGAATTCATTATATAGTCTCAGGGTGGCCTCCAACTCAGATCCTCCTACGTCTGCATGAACCACCACACCCAATTTGTTATTTTAAATTTTGATGAAAAGTTAAAGTGGGCAGGAAATAACTAGGATTTTCTTTTTTGAATTAGTATTTTTTGAGCATTGCGTGTGCATATATATATAATATATATATATATATATTATATATTTGGTTTTTCGAGGTAGGGTCTCGCACTAGCCCAGGCTGACCTGGAATTCACTATGTAGTCTCAGGCTGGCCTTAAACTCACGTCGATCCTCCTACCTCTGCCTCCCAAGTGCTGGGATTAAAGGCGTGCGCCACCACGCACGGTCCGTGTGTGCATGTTTTTATTTGGGCACTCATGGCTACCATGTGTGTGGGTGAACTTGTGTGCATGTGCTTGTTGAGACCAGTGGACACCCCAAGCGCCATCCGCCTCCTTTGAAATAAGGTTGCTCATTGGCCCGGAGCTCACCAAACTCCGAGGATCCTCCTGTCTCCTCTCCCCAGCCCTGGATTAGAGGTGTGAGGCACCACTCCTGACATTCTATGTATTAATCCTCGCGCTTACAAGGCAAACACTCTACCTACCTACTGAGTTATCTTTCCAGCCCTAGAATCTTCTTAAGGTTGGGGAATAATCATGATACATGGATTTTAATTTAGGTGGTCCAATTATCAATGTTTACTGGGTTTTTTGGTTTGCTTTGTTTTGAGGCAGGATCTCATTGTAGCTCAAGCTGATCTGGAACTCATTCAGTAGCTTAGGCTGGCCTTGAACTCACAGTGATTCTCTTACCTCAGCTTCCCAAGTGCTGGGAATATAGGCATGAGCTATCATGCCCTGTTTCAGTGTTTATTCTGGTCTATGAGGTCTCCAGTAAGAAAAGGCAATTCTGGAACAAGTTGTATCTTTTAGACATAGATTTGTTTTTTTATTATTTACTTGTGTGTGTGTGTGTGTGTGTGTGTGTGTGTGTGTGTGTGTGTGTTTGTTTTCTGAGGTAGGTTCTCACTCCAGCCCAGGCTGGCCTGGAACTCACGGTGATCCTCGCACCTCTGCCTCCTGAGTGCTGGGATCAAATGTGTATGCCATCACACCTGGCTTTGTTTTCTTTGCTTTCTCTCTTTGAGGTATGGTCTCACTCTAGCTCAGGCTGACCTGGAATTCACTATGTAGTTCATCACCACAGCCGGCTTCTGGCTTTGTTTTCTTTCCCAAGCTTTTTTCATGAGAGTGAGCTGTGCCTCAGTATAGAAAAAACGGAAAGTGTTGAAACCATCAAGAAGTCCTTACATGCTGCCAGTAATGTCTTGTTTACAGACATTAAACATCCTGACTGGTTATTTCTACAGTATTATTATAAATGCACAAAGTAAGCATTTGGCAACAACCTTAATGTCTGATTTGGAGTGGAAATGCTTTCCAGAGAAAATCAATCTGCCTGGGAGAAAAGCTCCAGGCTAAGGCGAAAGCCAGCACCCACAGGACATCTACCTTCCTTCTGAGCTAGAAAGCCAGTGGCCGGGCATCTGACTGAAAATGAGTTTTTACTAGGGGATGGGGAGATGACTCAGTGGTTAAAGGCACCTGCTTGCAAAGCTTGCCTGTCTTCGTTCAATTCTCCCAGACACTCACATAGAGATGGATGTGCATTCATTTGCAGAGGCAAGAGACCCCCCTCCCACACATGTGCAAATAAATTAAGAAAAAAAATAGGTTTTTACAGTCTTGAAGAAGATCAAAAGGTCAGTAACCTTTTTACAATCACAAATCTCTGCTGAGAATGAAACACCCCATCAACCAGCTAGAAGAAGGAACCCCTTCCTTGGCAGGGTTTCGAAGAACAGGTCTCAACTCCAGGGTAGGTTAAAAGGCAGCAGATTGAACCCAGCTGGGACAAGACAGGTCACCTCAGCATTGGAAGAGACCTCTGGACCGGGTAGTCTCCAGTTCCAGACCCAGGGCGGCATGGGACCTGGGCAGGCGTATCAGTGAGCAAGCAAGGTGCGTGCTGGCACAGCTGCCAAGTTGTCTGTGGGCTGTGTAGGCTCTATTCAGCCACTAGTTGGGCTCTAAATTGCTTTAATTGATGATGACCAGTAAAATGCTAATTACCTAACAGCTGCTGCTCAGAGTGCCAAGGGAGACTCTATACATTAAATAACGTGTCTGTCGGCCTGGGCTAGAGTGAGACCCTATCTAGAAAAACAAAACAGAACAAAACAAAAATAACGTGTCTGGAAAGACAACCCCTTCGGTGGTTTGAGTGTAAATGATCTCATAGCCTCAATTTTTTTTTGAGTTAGGGTCTCCCTCTAACCCAGGCTGACCTCAAAGTCACAGCGATCCTCTCACCTCTGCCTCCCAAGTGCTGGGACTAAAGGCTTTCGCCACCATGTCGGGCTGTCTCAGGTATTTTTGATTAAGCTTCCTATCAAGTCTCCAGTAGGCAGAGCCCTGCCTAAAGAGCTCTGTCACTGGGGGTGAATTTCAAGTTCAACACCAAGTGCTGAGAGTCAGCTCCTGCTTGCTGGTGCGGGTGTCGTCGCTCTGCTGCGGATGGATGCTGGAGTGAGCCAGCTTCTTCTGCCATGATGAAACTTCCCCAGGAATCTGTACGCCTGAAATAAACCCTTTCCTCCCATAAGCTGTTTCTGGTTGGGCATTTGTCCCAGCAATGAGAAGATAGATAACGACAATACCTCCCTTTCAAATACTTCTGGTATAACACACATATCTACCTTATCCTGTTTTCTGTTGCTAGAGCGAAGTAACAGGCTGGTAAGTTCATCTGGCTCTGGAGCCTAGAAGTCTAGTGTCAAGGTGCTGCTTGGTATCATTGGAATATACCATGTGACATGTCATCCATCACAGGACTTTACTGTCACCACTGCCTCTGGTCCTCACACCTAGCTTTCTTTGCTTCCACTTCTCAGATGGGACAATCAGGGTCCAAAGGAAGTGGCCTGTAGCAGGTCTTCAGGTCTTGGCTGTGAACTCACCTTCGGAATGTTCTGGGCCCCCAGCATCTGACCCCACAGATGCTGTGTATCTGCACAAGCCACGGAGGAATGTTCGTGATTATAAATTTCAAAATCTTTGCCTTTGTAACATGCTTCCATGCTGAAAGCTCTCTGTGTGGAGGGGAAGTGGTTGAGATACATGGATGTAACCAGGGTGCCAAAGAACAGGTTTCTGCAAAGTAAAGTGGCTGAAATGTAGCAGAAGTAAGTTCAAGGCCAGTGTGGACTACAGAGTGTGCCAGCGAGAGCAAGATCCTGTCTCAAACAAACACAATCAAAGTCATTTAGAATAGTTTCAAATACACAGTAAAGTGAGACATTAATAAAACTTTTCCCCCCAAGGTCGAGTCTGGCTTTAGCTCAGGCTGACCTAGATAGAGTTCACTATGTAGTCTCAGGGCGGCCTCAAACTCACAGCGATCCTTCTACCTCTGCGACCTGAGTATTGAGATTAAAGGTGTGTGTCATCATGCCTGGTTCAGAACCTTTTTAAAAAATATTTTTATTTATGATAGGAAGAGAGAGTGGATGCACCAGGGCCTCTTGCCACTGCAAAACAACTCCAGATGCATGCACCATTTTGTGCATCTAGTGGGCAGCTGCTGAGCCACCGCTCCAGCCCCTCTGAATCTTATACTCCATGCACGGCATGCCAGAGGCTTTGAAGATTACCAAGTATCAGCCTGGTTGGGGGTTTTGAGTTGCTTTTGTCCCATTGCAACAGGCCATCCTGTCAATTCTCTAAGGGGGCAGGGATGTCATGAGCCCAGGGCCTTTGATGGCTCATAGAAGCAGGTAAGTACTGCATCTTACAGATGGCCAAGGTGTTTGTGGAACTAAACTACCTCATGGTTACACTATTCACTGCACACACACACACACACACACACACACACACACACACACACTTATAAATTCTTTGTTTTTGTTCTTTTGACATAGGGTCTCACTCTAGCCCAGGCTGACCTGGAATTCACTATGTAGTCTCAGGCTGACCTTGAACTCATAGTGATCCTCCTACCTCTGCCTCCCAAGTGCTGGGATTAAAGGTGTGCGCCACCACCCCCAGCGAGTAAGATTTAGATTGCCCGATTTCCCAATACAAATCCACCTCCAGTCAGGCAGACCTGCTGGCCCATCATTCACATCCTGAGCAATGAAGGATCACCTCCCCCAGGTAGGCCAAAGGACAAGACAGCACACACAGCCGGGTCTTTCCCTACTACTCTTTGCATGACACGAAAGGGACCCTGGTCCTAGGAAGAGACAGGATGCTCCATCTTCCTGACTTGGCAAAAGGTGACTCTAGCATCCAGGCACATTTATTTTTGTTGCCACAAGGACACTGTGATAGGCTGCTTCCCTCTCCTGTCTATAACCAGTGGAGGTGCCAAAAGGAGACTGTTAGTAACTCCCCATGAGAGCCCCCTGCCTCACAGGAAATCTGCCCAGCGGGTGCAGGGCAACTATTGACTTTGGCCTCCTCCCTGAAAAGCAGCAGGATGCAGCGTGTAGGGTACAAAGAGAAAACTTCTGCACCACAGGGTAAGTTGGCCAACTTCAGGGATAGACACATGGACACAGAATTCTTGGGAAAACTCAGAGGGGTACTAAGTACTGCTGAGTAGTAGGAACAGAGGCCGTCTCAGGACAGTGCTGGCTACCTTGAGAACAGAGGCTGGTGAGGCCCTTAACCCCGAGAAGCCCCAGCGGAGACCTGTCACACTTCTACCAGGGTAGCCATTGGGTCAGCATTTAAGCAAGGCACTCCGATGGGGTGCTGAGTAAGTCTGACCCCAGAGGCTTCAGCAGAGAGTGAGAGGGTGTCCCTTGCAGTGTGTACCATCAGGACACCCCAAAAATGACAAACTGAACATGGCACTTGGCTGGAGGAGGAAAGCTTCCCAGAGTGCTCCGTAAGCAGCTATGCCTGCTGAGGTGGTATCCAGTCTGCCATGTTTGTTAACAGAGGAACGACACATCTGGGTGTGCCCACGTGTATGTGTGGGACCTATCAGAGCCAGTGGCACTCTCTATGGATGTCACCCTCAGTCTGGGGATGCTCTCCCAGGGGTGGTGGTCACTTCAGCCCACATGTTGCATGGAGATTCTGTGCAGATGACCGGGAGGGGGACCTTGTGGGATCCTGGGTTTGGGAGACTGGAGACGCAACCTCCCTGGGTTAGGGGGTTGGGGGTGTGGACAGGAAGGAGGTTGCTCAGTGCAAAATGCAATTGAGGGTTGTGGCTCCTCCCCTTTGTAGGGAGAAGGCTACCACCCTGCCCAGGCCAGATTTTGCTCAGAAGATTCTAAGAACCAACTTCATAAACTCATTTGTGGGTAGTGCTTCATTTACTCGTTAAAAAACCCCAACAGCTCTTATATACAAAACAAGATGGTTTTTGTTGTCAAGGGTTAAAAGCACTTTTTAAAAAATTAAAGTTGGAGCACAATGGCACAGAGCTGCTTCTCCCAGCAGCACCAGAGTGAATGAATATGCACAGAAGCTGTGACGGTCAGGTCAGGACTGCTCAGGACAGTAAGAGGACCCTGGGAACTGTGTCCCAGCTCCCATACAACATTCACTGAAGATGCTGGCAGCGCGTGTTTGTGCAAAGAAGTGACTGTTAAGACTTAGGAGCACATGGTAGGAAGCTCACTTCTACATAGGAATACCAACAGAATTCAGCCACAGAACAGATCCTGGGTCACAGCTAAACAAGGACACTGACTTGCAAAACTCAGGGTGACAGGCAGACAACCTCACAAAGCAGATCTTATGACCTCAAGAGCCCAGCGTGGCCTCTGTCCAAACAGCAGCAATGGCACCAAGACAGCATTGCCAAACCCCTGGGGCCAATGCCTACAGCCTGGGCTCAGTCCTGGCCAGGCCCTTCTCCTTCCTCTCAGGGAGGCACAGGCTGCAGAGAGCTCTGAGGAGTGCTGGTATTGTTGGTCACAATCGTGGGTCCTTCAGGGCATGTAGAGGGAAGTCTCATTCCCAGTATTCCCAGTGCTGGACTTCTTCATCACAGATGGCTAAGGTATTTATGGGACCAAGCTACCTCCTGGTCACACTATTTCACTTGTGCACACATCAAAAACGGGACAGTCAAAACGTACATGTGGTCACCTTTTAGAGCCAAGGTGAATGGCTCTCACATGAAAAGAGGTTGATTCAGACGCTAGAGTCCTCCAGTGACTGGACGAGATCGGACATTGGACGATCCAGGCTCAGCTGAGCTGCAGAGCTAGAGGCTGGGTTTCCACACTCGACAGGGGATGGCTGCTCAGCTGCTTGCTGGCCGTTGTGCTTTGGAGTGTTTTGAAGGCTAAGACCGCAGCTGTCAGAAGCCAGGCACTGGGTCCTTCATGAGAAGAACTGTCCCAGCGGTGTCCTGACCCACCTCAGCCATTTAGTGCTTCTGAGGTGGGCTGTCACCACTGTTCCCAGGCCTGAACATCTCTGCACCAGCAAAAGGCCAGAGGTACTGGCCCCAGTCTTTGACCCTTAAGGGGACGGTTAGAACCGAGTTTGCTAATCTACCACATACACGTGAGTCACAGAAAGCTGCAGTTAGAAATGCCCTGCAAAATTGACTTTTTCCAAAAATATCTCTTACAGCACTTTAAATAATTTACAAAAAGCTACAAAACTGTATTTACTAGGACACATTTGTTAAATAAAAAATGTCACTTGAGGTCAGTGTACACATATACAAGACTCTGTAGAAGGGACCCACCATACCAACATGGCGAGAACCAGGACCAAGCTGGGTCACAGCTTGAGGACTTTGTCCTTCTCTGTGCTGCTGCCTCCGTCCTCCACGGAGGTGTCACTGAATTCACTTGCATCACTGCCCAAGGCTTCCTGGTCCTGGTCGTCCCTGTCGACCTGTCGGTACCTCAGGTCTAGGATGCTGTCCTCAGAGCTGGAGTTCCTCCTGTCACATAGACTGATCCCCCCCTGAGCCTTCCTGCTCGGCCATTGTCCACTGTTCTTCTTCATGAGTAAGTGTGGGTTTCCAAACACAGGGCCATGACCAGGCTGGGTCTCTCTGAAGGCTGAGAAGGCAGGGCCCTGCAGAGGGAGGCTCGGATGGGGACTGAAGAGACTGGACTGTTTGCCCCCCCAGGAGACGTTCTTCCCAAAGTGAAAGAGCTGGGTGGAGAGCAGGGGAGAGAAGCCTGAGAAGGGAAGGCTCTTTCTGGGGCTGGAGGTGAGGTTGGGTGCACCCCTGGCCTGTGAACTGGCACCTTTCTCTTTGTCATCTCCAAAGACTCCTGTCCATGCTGTGCCTTGACCTGAGTTCAGTGCCCATGGATTAGGCAGCCTGCTCTGGTGTGCCAAGTCGTTCCAGGGGAGGTTGAGGCTTGCCTGAGGTCCAGGGCTGGGGGTCAGCAAGCTCTGGTTGCCATAGTTCAGGTGAAAGGTACCCCCGGTGCTGCCAGCCTCAGTGCCCACTTTAGAACAGCTGGGCAGCTGAGCAAAAGCACTTCCTGCTGCAGCGGGCTCAGCACCTTGTAGTCTCTGGTCTTTGTGAGCACAGGCACTTCTCCTGCTCACTGGGGACCCTCTGGCAGAGCTGTTCCCATTGGCACTCCTGGGCAGTGCTGGCTCACATCTGCCCAGAGCAGCAGAGAGACGAGTAGCGTGCTCAGAGTGAGGGGTACTCTCCACAGTGTAACCCAGGAGGCTGGTCACCTGTGCCCCAGCTCTCTCTGAGCCTCTTCCTCCTTCAGCCAGCTGAGGGGTCGTCCTGGCCCTCTGGCTTCGTGTGCACACACCAGGCTGAGGTCCCAGAGTGGGCTCTTTCCTGCAGGGTGCCTCTGGCCTGGCAGGGCCCCCCAGCTGCTGAGTAGCAGAGCTCTCTCCTTGAGGTTCTGAACTGCGCATAGACTCTTTGGCTTTTTCTGCCAAAAACCTCCTGATTTCCAGCTCAATGCTGTCATCGCTGTCCACAGAGCTGTCCTCAGGAGGGCATTCACTGCCTGCAGGCTCCCTAGAGGGAAGAGTTGCCCCTGGGCTTCTACTCCCAGGGGGCAGAGTCAGAGACACATCCTCTCCTCCCGAGCCACCAGGCTTCATTTTCTCTGTCACACTGCTGAAGACACGGGCCCTCCCTGGCCCCTCCCTGCTGTCCCTTCTGCACTTGGACAAACAGCTCCGTAGTACCTGTGGGCCACCGTGGTCTTTGCAGTCTCCTGGGAGGCTGCCTGGTTTCTCCCCGAACCGCATCTCTGGGGTGCCAAACCTGACCTTCTTCTTGCACACAGCCCGGGGGTCCCGGCACCTCTTCTTGAGCTTCTTCTTGGATCTTAACAAGTCCTTGATGGCAGTATCAAGGTCCTCGTCGCTGTCCAGGGAGCTGCTCTTGTCCTCAGAACTCTCTTTCTCCCCAGCACTTCTCCCTTCACCGGCCTTTCTGTGACCCCCGTGACCTTGAGACACTTGCATGTCATTGAGCTCAACTGTGTTGGGAGGCACTAGATGTCTCCTGGCCTCAGTTTCCCCTCCTGTGGCCTCACTGCACTTGGCCTGGCTGGGTGGATGTCGACCCTCATGGCTGGGCTGGACCTTGTCCTGGCTGTGGTCACTGTCCTGGGCTCTTTCTCTCCCCCCTCTTGTTTTTTGGGGCATAGTGGTGCCGCCTCTGCCTCTCCGCTTCCGCTTGCAGCTCAGCGGCAGATCTGGTGTTTTAGAGAGAGGGGCCTTGAGGATGCCAGTCTGGCTGTTGGGGCCAGGTGGGGACAGTTGGCCCTGGGTAGGCTGGGGACTCCCTACCTGAGCCTTGAGAGCCAAAAACGTCCGGATCTCCTGCTCTATGCTGTCATCACTGTCGATGGCGCTGCTGTCACTGTCAGAGCGTGGAGCCACGCCTGGGGGACAGAAGAGTGGCCTGCCGCTTCCCTCCACGGGGGCTGGTAGGATGGTTTGAGAAATGTCCAGGATCGCTTCAGCACACATCAGCTCTGCCGACGTGTCTGCATGGTGAGGGGCTCGGTGTACAGACTCACTCCTGGCTGCCGTGTGGACTGGAGGTGTGGAGCCTTTCATGTCCTTTGGGAGCTTGGAGGGGTGGTCAGGGTGGAGGCACCCTTGGGTGGAGTCCACAACCTTCAGGGTCACTGGCTTCTTCTTGTTTGAGGGTCTCCTGTGGGCTTCAGGCAAGGCACTCTGTAGGTTGCTGCTGGGGCTGATGACAGGGGGGTCAGGCACTCTCTCCTCTTGGAGCTGGGCTCTGGTAGGCACATCTCCACTGGCTTCCTTTCTGGTTTTCTCCAGCTGGTATAGCTGGATGGCCTCCTCAATGCCATCGTCGCTGCTGGAGTCGAATGCCTGCTGCACCAGGGCTGAGCTCTTGACGCGCTGGCTGCGCCTGGCAGCCATGCTCCTCCTCGGCCCACCTCTGTTCTGTGCAACCTCTGGCCTGGGGGCAGCCGGCCGTGTGCCGACCAGGTCCTTGGGCTCCAGGGTGACTTTAGGTCGGAGGCTTCTGGGCTGCCCGCTCATCTTTGCTAGCCGGGGAGGTTTGCGAAAGATGAATTCCTTACTGGTACTTGTTGGAGTAGGTTGAGGCACTGCCCGGGCTGGGGGCTCTCTGTTCACTTTAAGTCTGGCTGAGCTTTGGTTCTGGTCTGGCTTTTTATCCACAGACCCTTCACATTTTGGGTTCTCATGCTGTCTTTTCTCACTCAGAAACTGCTCTATTTCTGCCTGGATGCTCTGTTCGAAGGAATCCTCACTGCTCATGCTCACCGGGGAGGCAGAACCCTGGCCCTCGGCGGCTCCCATGAAACCATGAGGAACACTGCTGGGGCCAAGGGCAAGTTTTGGGGGACACAAGGTGAGCACAGAGCTGCTGTGGGCAGGTTCTGTGGGGACAGGGACCCCTTGAGACAAAGGCCCAGAAGCCCCACCCTTGGCCCTCAGATACTCTTGGATGGCTTCCTCGATGTCCCTGTCTACAGAGTCATCACTGTCAGAATCCAGCTCCGAGGAACCAAGGCCAGCAACTTGGTCCTTCCCCAGGGGGTCGCAGTGGGCAGCCAGACCGCAGGCAGGGAACGCAGGCTGCTCTCTGCGCACTGCAGGGCTGGCAGTGGCTGGTCTGGCATTGCGGCACCTCTCTGCACGTTGCCCTCTCTGTACTGGGCGCTCATTGCTCATGCCCAGGGCAGCCTCATCTGGCTGCAGCGTGCTGATAATCATCTGCACCTTGGCACTCACTGAGGCTCTGGCCACGTCCTCTTTAGAGTCCGAGAAGCAGTCGGAAAAGCGGAAGCTTCTGGGCTGGCCAAAGGCCTCCCATCTGGACTGGAGGGCCACCACTGGTGGGGCATTCATGAGGAACATCCTAGCAGGTGGGCAGGGCGGGGAGGCTTGGCTTATCCCTCAACCTGTCTCACATCCTGGGAGGAGAGAAAGCGCAGTGGTGGAGGCAGCGAAGGAGCTGGCTTGCATGAACACTGCACGCAGCCACGAGCGGTGCCTGGGCTACAATCCAATGTCCAGTTTGCTGGAGTGTCCTGGGGCAGCTTACACAGGCTTCCTGAGTCCTGGTTCTCCCAGGTGTACGAGGATTTTTTCCTACCCACTGGATGGAATCAATAAGAGTTTGCTTATCAATTTCAGCAGCCCTTATCCTTCGCCTCAGGGTTCGCATCTTCTCCGTAAGAGAGCAGATCTCATTTACCTCTGGGAAGTTGTCTGGACTGGCCACAGTGACTTCGTGCAAATGCTTCTCTGTGGGTTAGAATTACTGTCAAGATGGACTTCATGGGTGGATTTCTTCTGGACATGACCAACATCCTCCTGAAACAAAGTTGTAGAATGTGAATGACTCCCCGAGGACCTTTCAAATTGCTGCTGTTTTCTTTAAAAAAATTTTTTAAATTATTTTTTATTTGCAAGCGGGAGGAAATGGAGAGAGGGAATGGGTATACCAGGGCCTCTAGCCACTACAAATGAAACTACGCATGTGCCACTTTGTGCACCTGGCTTTATGTGAGTACTGGGGAAATGAATCCAGGGTTGTTTTTTTTGGGGGGGGGGCTGGAGAGATGATTCAGCAGTAAGGCACTTGCCTGAAAAGCCTAAGGACCCTGGTTTGATTCCCCAGTATCCACGTCAAGCTAGACACACAAGGCTGCACATGCACCTGGAGTTCAGTTGCAGTGGCTACAGGCCCTGGTGTGCCTATTCTCTCTTTTTCTCTGTTTGCCTCTTTCTTGCTCTCTCAGATAAATAAATAAATAAACAAACAAATAAATAAATAATTTGTTTGTGTGTGCGTGTGTGTGTGTTTGTGTGTGTACATGACAGTCTCTTGCCACTGCAAATAAAGGCAAGATGCTTGTACCACTTTCTGCATCTGGCTTTAGGTGGGTGCTGGGGAATTGAACCTGGGCTGGCAGGCTTTGCAAGCAAGTGCCTTTAACCACTGAGCCATATCTCTTAGCAGCTTTTCTTTTTCTTTCTTACTTATCACGCCTGGCTATTTCTTTTCTTTTCTTTTCCCTCCCTCCCTTCCTTTTCTTCCTTTCTTCCTTCCTTCCCTCTCTCCCTCCCCCCTCCTTCCTTCCTTTTCTTTTTTTTGAGGCAGGGTCTCATTCTAGCCCAAGCTGGCCTCATGGTAATCCTTCTACCTCAGCCTCCCTGTCCTCCTATTTCAGCCTGCCAAGTGCTGGGATGAGTCATCACACTTTCAGGTCACTTTTACTGTGTGAAAATGTCAAATATGTATCTGTCAGATTGTTTTCATGCCCCTAATTAGCACAGACGTTTCCCCAAGTACAACTGTTATTCACACATTGGGGCAGGTCTAGATCTCCTGGCTGGAGTGTGGCGTGTAAACCTAGGATGGTGGGCTTGTCAGGAAGGCAAGCTACAGTCAAACAGTTGGAAAAGCCAACAGGACAGGCCTGTGGGGTTAGTGCCGGGTCTCTACATCTCTGTTGTACTGGTCTCTGAAGACAGGTTCACAGACAACCACTGAGGAGGAACCTAATGCAGATGGTTGGGTATATAGCTCCTAATTCTTCACAGGTCCCTCTCATACCCTCATGCCTCCCTAAGACTGGAGTACGATGGGTACAGATGGAAGACTGCCCACAAAACTGACAGACAGAGAAGTGATCTCCTCTCAGGAATGGCACGCAGGGCTATTCCCATGTCTAACCCTGGCAGCTGGTGGGACCCAGCCTGTGTATGCGTTTGCTTTGCTTCCATCCTGTGTCCTCTCCGCCAGCTGTTTTACCAAGACTTGCCTTCCTGACAGCCAATGATCTGTTGTTTACACAAGACAGATATCCCTTCCCTGAGAGGTGCAGCAGGACACCTATAGCCAGACCCATCCAAGAAGTGTGACCAGCAATGACACAGGCTGCCACACATTCAGAAGCAACTCATTAGCTATTACCAATTTGTGTTCCGGAAGTTTAAAATGCAAGAGTTCATTGCAATTGACATTCTCTTCAAGTTCAGGCTGATGTCCTAAAGGTTTCTGGATCAGGTCTTCACCGCTCTACTCATGTCCCGCAGCATCCTCTGTCAGCTTATAAAATTGGCTTCTGACAATCAGAATTAAAGGGAATTGGAGACAACGAATTCAGAGACCAAGCGACCACTTATAAGTATGCTTTTCATTAACTTAAGGGCCCAACATTAAATTCTAGAAAGCTTGCCCTGAGGCCAAACACATTAATTGTAGCTAATGTACCATTCTCCTAGGTGAGGGCAACAGGTTGGGGAGTGCCTGATTGAGCAAGCTACCATATCTCACATTCTGGCACCCGTTACAGCTCTCCTCCCCTATGCCAACACTTTTCTGATACCCCCACAAGCAGAGAGCACTTGGAACCAAGGGGAAGATGGATTCTTTCACTGGTTAGGGGACCTGTGCCCTCCTTGCTATGGGCATTACTCAAACTGCCAGGGAAAAAGACCACAGAAATCATAAAACATTCCATAGCCTTGGGCTGTGAGGAGTCTAAGCCAAGAACATCAAGGACTTAAGCTGGTATGTTGGTACACACCTAGGATTCTAGCTCTCCAGAGGTGGAGGCAAATAGGACCAGCCTCAGCTACATAATGAGTTCAAGGCCAGCCTAAGATACTTGAGACCCTGTCTGAGAGGTGATGGTGGAGGGGAGGGAAACTATTAACTCCTTAATAAATAGGCCACCTTTTACATACCCCAAGAACAGAGCTGGACAAGGTCCTTCAGAAGATGGGTCTATCTTCACTCACCTGTTTTCAGTTTGTAAGTGACTGCAGCAGAGCTGGGCTTCTGGAACAGTCTTCTGAGTTGTCAGCCCCACCATCTGGTCTAAGTCAACCTTGAGAGCCGGCATTCTCTAGAACCCTGAACTATACAACAATAGAGAAATGAGAGGCTTTGTCAAAGGGTTTGGGGGGATGGGGGGCTGGAATCAGGTTTCTTGGGTGGCTGTGTGTGCCCACCCCAGACCCTGCACATCAAAGCCACATGTCAGAATTTAAGGTGCAATGGAGCGCCCTGGGTTCCTGCCCGACTCCAGAGAGTAGAACCAGCTCCAGTCCTGACACCTTGCAAGCCAGCCAGCCTTCCAGAAGTGTCCCAGTCCATTGATCAGGTAGCCCCAAGCCAGTTCAGTTTGGGTTCTTACCTCTCAGTGGGTTAGAGGAGGCTTTCATCTGCAAGCCACGGAGGAGGAGCCCAGTCTCCAAGGGGTCAGGTACCAGCCTCAGCCAACCTGAAATGGGGGTGGGCTAGATTCAGTTCCTAGAGGCTAGAAGTGCTGACAAGACCCCACTCCCCTCCTACACACACACAGCGCCAAACTGCTGTGTCTGCCCTCCTTGTGCAGAATGGAGGGAAGGAGAGACAGCCCCCCCCCACCATGTCATCATGTCAGCCCTGGGGGAGTAGGTGTCTGTCCTCACCAGGCTCATTCCAACCCTTTTCAGGGGAAGGGGGCTTACAGGCCGGGTCTCCCCCAAGTCTCTGCACCCGAAGTCATTTTCCGAGATCCGATCTCAGCTTTGGGAGCTCAGCCCCTACCGGAAGCAGTGCCTGGGAGGGCCCAGGACAGCCCCGAAGGCCCGCCAGGCCTCGGCGGTCCCTGGCATTGGCCTCACCTGCCGCTCACCTGGGCTGGGCTCGCACCCATCAGCTCTCCAGGAGTGCGGGGCGCGCAGGGCGAGGAGGGCGCAGGAGCTGTCTCCGGGGACCGTGACCCCCGCCCTGGGCAGGACCGGCCGATGCGCCCCCGCCCGCCGCGCCCCCTCCCCGAGCCCCGCGCCGCGGCCTGCACGGAGCGGCCGGCCCCTCCGCTCGGCTCGGCTCGCCGCCCGCCGCGCTGCGCCCGCGTCCCGGGAGGGAGGAGGCGGCCGGCTCCGGCAGGGCGGCGCGGGGTCCCTCGGGGGGCGCCCCGGTCCCGGCGCGCCGTGGGAAGCGCGGGGGGCGGGGCCGGCGTGGGGGGCGGGGCCGGAGGAAGGAGACCCCCTCCCCTTCCCGGCCCGTCCTCTCCCGCCACCTACCCGCGGGGCGGCGGCCGCGCTCCGGAAGCCGTGCCCGGTGGCTGGGCATCATGGGAATGGCACGGCCGAGTTCCGGGGGAGGCGCGCGGCCCGGCCGGACCCCCGTCCGCAAGAGCGCGCCCACCTGCCGCCGCGCCCGGACACGCACGGGCGGCGGGGATCGGCGGGCGGATGAGGCTGTCCGTCCCCGGGTCGCGGGCTGCAGCCCGAGCTCCGCGCAGGGTCCGCGCAGGGTCCCCGCCGGGTCTCCGGGGCCCCGCGCCGAGTGCGCGCGGAGCGGACGGTGCCCGAGGTCGCGCGCTGGCAAGTTGGCCGCGGCCAGGGGCGTGGCCGTGGGAGAGCGCGTGGAAGTCCGCCCGACTCGCTACCGGCTCTGAAGCTGCGGGGTGCTAGACCCTTCTGCGTGGTCCTGCGTGCATGGCACCTGCCCACCCGGGCTGTGCCCATCCTCGGCTCAGCGGAGGTGCGCTTCCCTCCCGGCTCACGATGGCACCTAGCTCCGTCCGAGCGTGGCCGGGGCGCGATGGATGCAGCGGGGCTCTGCTGGCACCCAGGCCTCCAGCTGCCTTTGCCTTCGCTCTGCTGAAGGCTTCTGTGTGCCTGAGCACAATACCCCCTTGTTCCCCTCCCACACCTCTTGGTCTTCACTTAGGGATAGGGACCCTGAGGCCGAGACCGGATAATCACCCAGGGTCATGCTGCTGGGTTAAAGGTATGAGTCACCGCAACAGGCTTTAAAGAAAGTGGTTGGGAAGGGAGGGTATAGCTGGAGAGATGGCTCAGTGGTCAAAGGCTCTTGCTTGTAAAGCCCTCCAGCCTGGGGTCGATTCCCCAGTACCCACGTAAAGCCAGATGAACGATGTGTCCCATCTGGAGTTCATTTGCAGTGGCACGAGACCCTGGAGCACCCATTTATTCTCTCTCTCCCTTTCTACTTAAAAACACAAAACATTTGAAAAAAGTGGTTCATGGACTAGGAAGATGGCTTGGCAGTTAAAGGGACTGGTTTATAAAGCCTGGTGACCTGATTCAACTCCCCACAACCTATGGAAAGCTAGATGCCCAAAGTGGCACAGATGCCTGGGGTTCGTTTGCAGGAGAAGGAGCTCTGATGCACCAATGCTCCCTCTCCTGTTCTCTCTCAATCTCTCTCTCTCCTCGAAAGTAAATGTGTAAATAAAACTGGTTCAGAGAGGCTGGGGGAGATGACTCACTTGTTAAAGGCACTTGCTTGTAAAACCTGTTGGCCTGTGTTCAATTTCCCAGCAGAAGCATCTCTCTCTCTCTCTTTCTCTCTCTCTTTCTCACACATCTATCATCTATCTATCTATCCATCCATCTATCTTATCTATATCTCTATCATCTCTATCTATCTATCTATCCATCCATCCATCTATCTTATCTATATCTCTATCATCTCTATCTATCTATCTATCTATCTATCTATCTATCTATCTATCTATCTATCATCTATCTATCTATCCATCCATCCATCTATCTTATCTATATCTCTATCATATCTATCTATCTATCTATCTATCTATCTATCTATCTATCTATCTATCTATCTGCTCCCCACCTAGTGGTAAATGCTCTGGGATTACTGACACTTGTGCTACAGTGTTTGGCTTTACGTGGGTGCTGGGGATCCTGGGGTTCTGAACTCAGCAAGTACTTACATGTTTCATGGAAGCTGCATCATGGAGTCCCTTGTCCAGTTCACCTTCTCCTTCCTATATTCTCTAGTTTCTCCCAAGATCATTTGAAACTTTGGAGGGACGATAGGGAGTCAGGCAGTGAACCTCCACTTTCTCTTTTACTAGGGAGTGTCAAGAGCTCCATTATCGCACTCCTGGCTGGCTGGGTCACTGTATTGTTCTGCTCAAATAGCTGCCATGGCCGCCAGTCCAAGGTCATCTCTACTCCCAGATGGCAAAGAGTGAGGGAAAAGTTCATGCTACAACAGAAGTGGTACATCTCTGAACAAGACAAAATCTGGGACGGGGTCTCACATAGGCAAGGCCCCCCACAGGTAAGCAGTGCTGTGAGACACGTGAGAGCCTGGCCATGAACACCTTCACGCAGGACTGAGCAGAGATACAGCCCCACCATGGAGCCTCAGCTGACTCCAGGGACTCAGTGATGGCAGTGACCCAGAGCCCCCACTGAGGAGTGACTGAGGCCAGTGGACTTGGGCTCCCTCCCCCCCCCCCCCCGGGGTGGGGGGTAGTCCCAACTGTGTGCTGGTAGCAGGCTATGCCTTTGGCCACCAGGTGCTGCTGAATGCCTCCACCTTCGTGGGGCCTTGGGTAGCTGCCCTGAGTCCATCGTGATCCTCCCGGGCTTGTGAAGCAATTGTTGGCACTCTCTTGATTTTAGGCAAAGATCTTGTCAACTTGGTGGATCTCTCAGACATTTTGTTGAAACTCCATGTAGTGGAGGAGGCTGCGGGAAATGTGTCAGGCATTCTAAGATTGTATGGCCTCCATATGCAAACCGAAAATAGGATGCTAGCTGGCGGGATTAAGATGATGGCAGATGTGAAGGAACACACTGGTGACACCATAGGCATGTCGAGGAGAGTGAACGAGGTGCAGGGTGCAAACCGGAAGCACATGCTTCTCTTCAGTCTTCAAGATTTCCTCAGCTGCAGGGAAATTATCCTGTTCCCCTTCTCCTTTGGCAGAGAGGAGAGACTA
>PVHP010028874.1:0-22810 GCA_004024765.1 Zapus hudsonius | reverse complement strand
CCTTTAATCTCAGCACTCGGGAGACAGAGGTAGGAGGTTCACCGTGAGTTCAAGGCCAGCCTGAGACTACATAGTGAATTCCAGGTCATCCTGGGCTAGAGGGAGACCCTACCTTGAAAAGCAAAAAAAATTTAGAAAATGGGGGGTAGGGGGAAAAAAGCTCTCCAGAGTTCAGGATTCATTGCTTCTCCTTCCTCCCTGCTGATGTGACATTCTAAGCCATCTCCCTACTCCTGCCACAGTTTCCCTGGAAACCATAAACCAGAAATAAATCCCGTCCTTCCTTAAACTGCTTTGGTGAGCTATTTTGTCCCAGCAAGGACACAGTAGCCAACACACATAGACCACGACTAGAAGGTGAGAGAATTGATGTCCACACTTGTCCCTCCCTCTGCACTCCTTCCCATGCAAGCCTGTGAAGGGCGGACGCCTGTGCGACGTTTCCGTAGGGGTCTGCCTCTGGGGACAAGAGAGGTGGGGGCAGAGGTGGGATAGATTCCAGCACCATCTGCAAATTCACATTCTCCCCCTGAGAACTGTAGTCTATAATTTGGGCTGGGCTGCTTTAGAACCATAAAAAAAAATGGACTTTTTCCACCCCATAAGATTTGGCTCTGGCACGAAGAGAATATTTTACACAGAAATTTGTAAGCCTTTCATCATGATGTCTGATGACAAGACATTGTGCTCTAGCCTGGATCAGACAATAAATAACTCGGATGCCTCCTTGGTCTGCTCTTGAAACGTTACTGACACCTGGCTGCCTGTAATTATTGGAGTCGATACAAATTTCACAGCCGCTGACTTGAGTGTGCAAAAATGTACTTTTCTCTATTCTCCTATAATTGAGTATAATTCCTTCCTTGAATCTCTATTCTGCCTCAAAGCAGAGAAATTTAAATCTGGCCACTGGCAGATAAATTCATTCAAATACAGTCATGTCTTAGCCGATTCAAGTTTATAATTCAGTCACAATTAAGTTTTAAACTCTCTTTCTCTCTCTCTCTTCTCTTTTCCCTTCATGTCTGGAATTGAATTATATTCCTCAGAGGGCTTACCCAATGGTCCCCTTCTGGGGCTCAACGGGTCCTGTCTGGATCTGGGTACCACACATGTCGGCTGCTCCCCTCAAAGAGACAGATCAAGAGGATCACTTTAAGTCCAAGGCTAGCCTGGGCTACATAGCAAGTTCCAGGTCAGCCTGGGCTAGGATATACTTGAAAGAAATTGTCCTTATGAAACCAAACACTATGGAACAATAAATACACACCAATAATAAAAAGAAATGCTTTAGCTATATGAAACAACTGTTAACAATTTTTATAATTAATACAAAACTGAAGACTTAAGACTTATGTAATGCTGTAGGTGATACTAAACGTGCCATGTTTGTGGAAAATCAAAATTAACATTTCTCAGAGACTACAAAAAAGAATCAACAACTAATATGCTTTTTGAAATTTTTTTCAAAAGCAGAGATCAGGTGTCCCCTTGAAAGGAGACCTGGGGCTGCCCATTAGTTCACCATATTTTTAGCCCAAAAACTTACTATGGCACGTCATCCAGTTCACTTTCACTTTGTAATTCCTTAAAACGTTAAGAACAGTCCCCAAATCCCCAAGAGACCATAGCTCACGTTAGTTCCCCATCTTGAAATGCATCCACTTCTTCCTGTCTCTGAGACAGTGCTCAGGCCTGTCATACCAAGGCCTTTCAACAACAATGATGACTCAATATAGCTTGATCTTGACAGTTTATAAAATATTCACTTAGCCACTATACTATGACAATGAAGATAGACATTATAAAGAAAAAGATAGAGGGCCAGTTACATAAAATAAAAACTGGACCCTAAATATAAATAATCTTTAAAAGAAATATTTTAAAAACCAATAACATGAGTGACCAGGAAAAAAAATGTTAATAGCAGGCTGGAGAGATGGCTCAGCAGTTAAGACACTTGCCTCCAGTGCCTAAGGCCCAGGGTTCAATTCCCCAGGACCCACATAAGCCAGACCCACAAGGTGGTGGCCCTGGTGCATTCTCTCTCTCTCTCTCTCTCTCTCTCTCTCTCTCTCTCTCTCTCTCTCTCTCACACACACACACACACACACACACACACACACATCACAGTGAGTCTTCTCCACACACAGGGTCCATGTTTCCCTGCAGCCTGGCATCATAGCAAAGGAAACATCTCAAGGATTACACAGCTGCCCCAAGCTCTGATGCCATTGGGTTTCCTCTGAGTTCTGCTTCAAATAAATATAGTGGGGACTTTTATTAATGATGCCCTGTGGGGCACTGCTGTGATGGGCATCGGGCTCTGAGCCCCGGAGCCAGGCTCTAGCTTGCTCAAAGCACAGGGTGGCTCTAAATCCTCACCTGCTCAGTCCTCCCGAAGTGAAAATGACGGCCATAAAGCCAGAAGGGCAACTCTAATCTCAGCAACCTCAGGGGATGCACCAAGCAATATTTTTTTCTATTTACAAAAATTCAAAATTGGCAACAACCTGGGCGTCCAAAATTGAGAAATGGTTACATAAAAGCCCCCTGCAAACAGACAGAACTGTTTGTTAAGAGTGGAGAGGTTTCACAAGGAAGGCTTGGAAGGGCAGCCGTGCACCAGGAAGAGTGAGACAGCTTTGGAAATAAAACAAGAAAGTAAGAAAGTCATAGTAGAGACGACTGAGAAGGCTTTACTGAATTACAATGAAATGACTAAAATTTGTAAAGATAAAAAGGATATTTCAGAGCCAGGCGTGGTGGCGCACGCCTTTAATCCCAGCACTTGGGAAGCAGAGGTAGGAGGATCACCATGAGTTCTAGGCTACCCTGAGATAGTGAATTCCAGGTCAGCCTGGGCTAGAGTGAAACCCTACCTCGAAAAAAAAAAAAAAAACCCAAAAAAAGGATATTTCAGAGCCGGGCATGGTGGCGCATGCCTTTAATCCCAGCACTTGGAAGGCAGAGGTAGGAGGATCGCAGTGAGTTCGAGGCCAGCCTGAGACTACATAGTGGATTCCAGGTCAGCCTGGGCTAGAGCCAGACCCTACCTCAGGGGAAAAAAAAGGAGTAGGAGGACTAGAGAATTTTCTTCAGCAGAATTAAATAGTCTTCAGGAGTTCCCCCAACTCAACTTGCTGTGGGGCGCACGTCCTAGCTACTGAGAAGGCTGAGGCAGGAGGAATGTGAATTAGAATGCCCCAGGCCAGCTTAAGTTGCATGGTGAAACCGTTTCCCAAAAAATAAACACAGTGATGATCATTGCTAAATTCCTCCAACTGAAAGGAGAAGGTGTCAGGATTGAAACCCACATCTCCTTCCTCCAAGCCCTTGAGTCCAAACTTTCCTGACAGCAAAAAGGTTTAAGGGTCTGGAGAGATGGCTCAGTGGTTAAAGGCACTTGCTTGTAGAGCCTGGTAACCTGGGTTCAATTCCCTGGTGCCCATAAAGCCAGATGCACAAAGTGGCACATGCATCTGGAATTTGTTTGCAGTGGCTGGATGCCCTGAGGTACCTATTTCTCCCCCCCCCCTCCTGGCGCTTGCAAATGAATAAATATTTTTAAAAGGTTTACAAGCAGTTATAAAACAGCAAGCACTACCCTGAGCCAAAGGTGAGGGTACCGTGCTCAGGTGGAGTGGAAAGAGGCACTTGAGAGGAAACCCTTTTCCCTTGAGTTCTCCTCATGACGTCACCACTACGTAGCTCTCTGCTGCCCAGGTTTGGCTTGCTTCCCGGTGAGGAAGGTTTAATCCAAAGCCTTTTCCTGGGAGAACAAAGCCCAAGTCGCCCTGGTCCATAGGTCCATGGCCACCTGCCTGGAGGTGTGTGATGGTTTTCCCACTTCCCCTCCAGACCAGGAACAATGGCTTTCCTGTCATCTAAGGTCTCACTCTGGAGCCTAGGCTGGCCTGGAACTTACTTATGTAAGTCATGATCGCCTCAACTCACGGCAATTCTCCTGTCTCAGCCTCCCGAGCACTGGGTTACAGGTGTGAGCATTTGAGTCCTTGATAATAGACTGGTGTCCCTTCGGCTGCTTTGTCCTTGTTGAACTGTGAAGGTCACGCTCTGCCAGGGTCTATAATTGGCAGACCCTCATTTTCCTTCCACAGGCATCTCTTCCGGACCCTTTCACGACGACGGCTTGTTTCTCTAGGTCTCCGATGAGAGGCATCTGAACAGAATTAAAAGCAGAAGCACGTGCAAAATTAATCCACTTCCCAAGATAGTAAAGTAAATGCTGAGAAGCTCTGCATTAGAACACGCTGGGCGCTGACTGGCTGGGGCCTGATTAACCTAATAGGCTTAAGGCTCCGCTCGCTGCCCACATCTGTCAGGACAGGAGCAAAACACGGGCTGTTAATCCAGGAGCCTGAGGTCCCTGGGCTGGTGGCGTGGTCCTCCTGCTCGCCACCAGGAAGGAGTTCAGAACTTATGACAGCAGGCATGACACCCTCTCGCTCCCCTGTGGCCAGGAAGCAACTGAGGATGGTTCCGAGTGTCACAGCTTGTACCACGGACTTCCAAGGATTCGGGTCTGAAGTTGCCTGGGCAGAGTGGTCGGCGCTGTGCTCTGCTCTGGACACTGAACGCTGTGCATGAAGACGGCGGTGAGCTGAGACGATGGGGTGCACGCCTTCACACAGCGTCATTGTCAACAGTCTTGCCAAGAGTGGCATTCAGTTGTTGAAAAAACCCAAAGCCATTCTGCCAGGACGACAGCGGGACAGTGAGAGGTGTTCTATCCCTTTGCTGCTCAAGAGTTCCACCTGCTATGACCCTGGCAGGGAGCTGCCCAGGACGCAGAGGCCAGCAGAGGAACCTACGAGTTCCAGGAGGCCCCGAACCATGGCAGAAGGGCTCAGTCAGCTCATGGGACATAAGCAAAGACCGATCCCAGAAGCCCCAACCTCCCCATCCCAGCCGAACAAGTCACAAAGCCATGTGGCTACTACGGACATTTCGTTCAGGACACAAGAAACAGCCTCTGCCGAGGGGAACAAGAAGCCAAGCACGACCCCAGAGGCCTCCAAATGGGAAGGGATGTCAGAAAAGCAGAACCACTGCTACCAGGCCGCCCTCCCTGCCCCTGAGTCAGAGGGCACAGTAGACTTCCCCGAGCCCCTGGTGAAGGCCCAGCAGCGAGCATACGCCTACCTTCACGCCAGCCTCTCCAGGTACGAAGCCATCCTGCACCTGGTCCAGCAGGCCAGCCGGACGAGGGAGCTGCTGCAGCCCATGCTGGGCTTCCTGGGGCTCTGCTTCGAGGAAGCCACCCAGCTCCTCGGGGAGATCTCCAAGGATGGGGAGGCACTCCTCCAAGAAGTGACGGAGGATTTGGCATGGCCATCGAGGACAGGAGAGCCAGACCTCCTCCGGCAGCTACTAGAGTACACTGTCAACAAGCTGCAAGATGTCCACAGTATGGCGACCACCCTCACCGGGAACCTCCTGTGGGGATCCAGCGGCTACCTGCACGCCACTGCCAGCCACCTGGAACGTAAGCTGAGCACCAAGAGGTGTGTGGATGACCACCTGCTGAGGGCCCTGGGCCAGCTGGAGAGGCTGGCTGGAGGACACGGTGACCGTGGGCTGCAGGGGCCGCCCTTGCGCTCTGAGGACAGTGGCATCGGTGCAGACAGTGAGTCTGTGCAGTCCCTGGACAAGCTGGACAAGCAAGCCAGCTGGGACTTGGCACCCGAGCCTGCAGAATGGAAGCCGGGGAGTGCACCCCAAGTGGAGGCCAGGCTGTCGGGGCATGCCTGGCAGCAGGGTCCACCATGGGCAGGTTCAGACAGACCACAGGACTGCCCATTGTCAAGGCCTACCCTGACAAAGGTTCAGCCAGCAGCACAGACTGAAGCCGGGAGCCCAGGTGCCCCCAGCACAGGCCCAGAAACCATCACCTCCAGGCCTCTGGAGGCTGGCGGGAGTGCCCCATGGGACTCCCTGGGATTTGGGGTCCCTGTGGGAACACGTCTTCCTCAAAGCTCTGGGTTGGGGTCGATGGGCGCTCCATCCCTGAGTGGAGGTGAGGACAGCAGCCCAGAGGAGGAGGATGAAGTTAGAGGCATGGATCTGTGTGCAGAACAGGCACACGCTTCACGATCAAGGCCACGGTCCTCGCCCTCTGACCAGGGCAGCCTAGTTCAGCCCCACTCCAGGAAGCTCGGGAACCGCCAGGCCCAGGAAATGGTTCTAAAGATGAAGGAGGCCATCAGCGACAGAATCAAGTTTGTCCCCGTGGACTCCAGACAGCAGGACTGGGCTGAGGAGGAAGAGGGAAGGATAATCCCACCCAGACCCAGCACGGTCAGTAGCAGCAGGAGGCCACCCGACAGACAGAGGAGATCCCAGTCAGAGGGGTGTCTTAAGAGCCACGAAGAGGACCCCACCCTGCAGGAGCTGAGGAGGGTCCAGGCGGACCTCAGTCAGAGGCTGGAGGTATTTTATGCCCTGGGTGCCACAGGGCAGAGGCAGAGCAAGAATGTTCCTCAGCACACGGCCGCAGCACGGTGGCCCTCCAGCAACTGCAGGGTGAGCCCCAGCAATACCAGCAGCAAGCTCAAGGCCTCCCTCACCAAGAACTTCAGCATTCTACCCAGTCAACACAAGAGCATCTTGCAGAAATGCAGTTCCCACTCTGAGCGTAAAGGGCCCGGGCAGGAGAGGGCTGAAACGCTGCCCACCGCCATCCCTTCCCAGGGAAAGGACAACACAGCTCCCAGGGACCCAGAACGTGACATCAGGGACTTTCCCACTAGACCATCAGTCAAGAAACTTATTGAAACTTTCAGTCCCACAGAGAGTCTGAGAACACTGGGAGACTCTAGGAACTTGGGGTCAAGACCTTGCCTCAGGAAGTGGGGGGTCCCTGTCACACTTTCCAGATTTCCCATATACAGGGGGCTTGCCCCTCTGTATCCTAAGCTCCAGATTTCTCCAGCAGCAGGCAGAAATGCTCTCCAGGTGGGAACAGGCTGGAGGCCCACTCTAGCTACAGACGCATCCAAGGGCGAGGATGTCAACTGTGACCCAGAGGAGGACCCAGAGGATCTCCCCCCACCAGCTCTCGAAGTCCTGATGGACAAATCATTCACTGCTCTGGAACCCCCAGAAAGCAGCAAGCCAGCGGGAAGCTCCCCAGAAGGGACCACGGCAGCAGGGCTGAGAGGGGCTCACCCTCCCAGGGGAACGTGGGCCTCTCCGAAACTGAGAGAGTCCATGGGCCCTATGGACTTGTTGCCCAGCAAAGACGATGGTAGCCCCCCGAGGCTGCGCAGCACCGGCTCAGGAAGAAACAAGAGCAGCTGCGGCCCCAGAAAGCTGGCCTTGGACTTAAACTCCCCATCCACAGGCAGCCTAAACCCAGAAACGAAGGCAGCAAGCCTCTCCAAGCATCACCGCAAGGCCACCCCCTGGCACCATGCCAGCCCCACATCTGGGCAAAGCAGGGCCTCAGAACCCAGCCTGGCCAAACCCACACGAGGGCCGCATTCTTCAGAAGCCTGTAGACAGAACCAAGACAGAAGCCCACCGAAGGCCAGAAAGGCCTCTCCCGTGAGGGCACACGGGGCACTCCACGTGGATGAGAAGCTGAAGAGCCTGCCTGACACTCGTGGACGTTCCCCGCCAAGCCTTCCCACGGTCCTCAGCTCCCCCAGCCCACCCAGGAGCCCCCGGACATTAAGCCCACCGGAGACAAGGAGGCTGACTTCCCCACTGCCCCAGCACCTGCCGCCCAGCCCAGGCCCAGGGATCCCATCTGCTGAGCACGAGGTCTCCAGCCCTCCTGGCCAGCACTCAGAAGCAAGTTCCCCTTCCTCTGTCCCTTCTCTGTCTCCCCCAGTGTCCCCTTCCCAGGGACACGAGGAGATAAGACACTCTGAGGGCAGTGACGTCACCACAGCCAAGCCATCCGGGAACACATGTTCCATAATCTGCCCGGCCACCTCCTCTCTGTCATTCTCCACAGCCCACCTGCTGTCACGAGAGTCTGGGGGCACCTTGGGGATTCCAGCAGGATACTGGAGGAGCAGCTCGGGGCCACGACTGAGGGCTGACTCGCAGAGAAGAAGGGCTACGAGTGTTCTCCAACCCCTGCCCTTCATCCGAAGGACAGCTCTCGGCCACCAGGCAGGCATCCGGCTTCAGATGCCCTGCTCCTCTTGGGAAGCCCGCCCCGGCCAAAGCAGGTAAGACAGGCCTCGCTGAGGGAGTGGGCCCCGTGGGATGTTCCGAGAGGAGAAGCGATCAGGAAATGCGGACGAGTCCAGTCTCCCTTGACCTTGCCTGGACTTTGATCTCAGGAGCAGTTCTGCCCATAGCCTGCTCACGGTTGAGTCTGGACGGGGGGCTGGTGTTCCTGATTCTCTAACCCTCTGGTGCCAGGATGCCTTTTCGCTATGTAAAATCATTCAGAACCCAAGAGAGTTATTAAGTACAAGCACTGCACCTGCCCATTTGTACTCTATTAGAAGTTTAAACTGAGAAAAATTTAAATGATATTTTAAGGACAAATTTATTCTATGTTAAGACAAATAATATATTCCTATTAAAAGTACATGCTCTTTGGGCTGGAGAGATGGCTCAGTGGTTAAAGCACTTGCCTCCAGTGCCTAAGGCCCCGGGTTCAATTTCCCAGGTCCCACATAAGCCAGACCCACAAGGTGGTGGCCCTGGTGCTCGCTTGCTCTCTCTCTCTCTCTCTCTCTCTCTCTCTCTCTCTCTCTCTCTCTCTCTGTCTCTCTCCTTGAAAATGAATTTAAAAAAAAGAAACACCAGTTTTAAAAATAAATAAATAAATAAAATAAAAGTACATGCTCTTTTTATTGTTGTTTCCTAGCCAAGGCTGGGCTCAAACTCACAATGGTCCTGCTTGAGTCTCCTCCATAATTCCTCCTGGAATTACAGGCCCGCACCACAACACCAGGCCAAGGATCAGATCTTCACTGAGAGACAGAGACAGAAAGAGAGATGGAGAGACATAGAACCACAGAAAGATAGGCAGAGAGAGAAGGAGGGAAGAAAAAGTTTTGCACTGTTGCAAACTAGTTGGTATCTGGTTTAGTGGAACACAGCCGGAGACTCGGTCACCTTCTGCAGCTCTTGTTAGCCATCCATAAGCTCACATTCCCAAGAGAATGGGCAGGAAAAAACATTAATATCTTCATGTCATGACGAAAATTGGTTTAATCTTGTGGATACCCAAGATTAATTAACTTCATTAATTAATTAATTGAATCTCATGGATACCCAGGGGTCCATAGACAGCATCTGAGAACGGCTGGCCCTGGAAGTATATGGAAGAAATGGCTGACTTCCTACAGCCCCAAGGACCTGGCTCCACTTCCCCACCAACTTTGGAGGTCTGTGGAGTGGGCGCATTCATGAGTGTTGAGCACAGAACCCAGCGGAGGGCTGGGTTCCCAGTGTGCCTTTTCCAGCAGGGACAAATCGGTGCATGCCAGGCCCAGCTGCACACATCTGCAAGGGACCATGAGTCAGTACAGCTCATGTCTTCCAGTGGCCCAGCTGCACACATCTGTAAGGGAGCACAGCATGAGTCAGTACAGCTCTCAAGGACTCGTGTGCTCCAGTGGCTGTTTTACAGACCAAGGCAAGAGGACCATGTCCACCTGAAGCTCTCAGAGAACTCTCGTCAATGCACCTGAGATCAGCTCAGACAGAGCTTGGCCAACACGCCAGCGCTGGCATTCTCTGCCGTGCCCACAGCTGCGTGAACTAGAACTTAATGTCCGCTCTAGTGACTGGCATTACAGCCTTCTCAATCTGTCCTGGCATAAACGGTAATTTCTGACAAAGTACTCAGCAGTCAATTTTAAATAAAGATATTATCTTGGGAAAGATGCACATTCTAGTAGTTATAGAAACTTCCCCAGCCACTTGAAAGAAATGAAATATTGATTATTTTGTCAGAATTGGAACATAATGCTGTTCTGTTCTTAAATCTGAAATGAGCTTCCCACAGAACACTGGCTTTCATCTAAGAACCTCTATAAACGTGACTGCATTATTCCTCACACTAGCTACTTACTCAGTTATTAGATTTCTAAAACTGTGCCCTTCAGGGGAAGAGCTTGAGAAAACAGGGATAATAAAATAGCATTAATTAAAAACACCAACATTTTCAAACGGCAGGAGCCATAAAATTGTTCAAGAATATAAAATTGTTCAAGAAGAAAATAATGCCCTTCTCCCAAGCTTCTCATTAGAACAGGGCAGCCTGAAAGATAGTTTCATGCTCTGAATCTCAATATTCGGGTGTGTGTGTGTGTGTGTGTGTGTGTGTGTGTGTGTGTGTGTGTGTGTGTCTGATTGTGTAAGGGAATGGATACTTGTAGCTTGAAAGATGAGCTTCCTAGGATCATATGAAAGGTCACTTTATGACTCTCACCCCATTCCCCTGCCTTTGCACACCTCCAAGTCATTCCAAACTCCTCGCACGTGGTGAGAACATGCCCCACACTTACCCTCCCCCAAGGTGTGAGTTTGGGGTCTGGCAGCGAAAGCACTCTAGTGAGAGAGCCCCAAGCCTTTGCTGCTCTACAGAGAACAAGTGTAGTTTTCTGCCATCCTGCATGAACACCAGAGACCTGGACATGTTCCCCCAAAACCATGCAACGGGGGGGGGGGGGGCAGGGAGCCAGAGAGTGTTCCCAAGCAGGAGCTTGTAGGAGCACGCCATGCCGTCTTGCAGCTGAGGCAGAATGGAGTCTATAGAGACAAGCATGATGCTTACATCCTCCTGGTCTAGAAACCCCCACCGGGAATTGAAGAGCAATCCTTGGAGGCTCCCTTAGGAGCTCAGGACTGAGTTTTAACTGTCCTATATATGCCAGATATCTGGGTGAGATTTCAGTCTCTAGTCTCAGGATGTTGGGGTGCTTTGTACACCAGACAGGGGTCCAGACATTCTCCCCTGCAGGCAGCGTTCTGCATCTTTACGTGTCCTCAATGGTGAGGCAGGAACACTCTACAGCCCCACACAGTGACCAGGCTCAGGCTGCCCAGCGGGGCAGCAGGTGGGCAGCCTGTTTCCCTAGAGATTCCAGGAAGAGCTTGAACCCCAGTGACAGGGTCACAACTGTGAAAACCAGCAGCCTCCTGGCCCGGGACCTGCACCTGGACCTGGGTGGGCCTGAGGACAATGAACTCTAGATCAAATGTCTGTCAGGCCACCAGATCAGCTTCCTCCCCTTCATGCCAGTCCCTGCAGGCAGACAGCAGCAGACTGGGCATGGATGAGGTACATTCTGCCTGGGGATGGAGGAGAAGGAGAGGAGGTCATTGCTGTGGCCCACAAACCGCAGAGACATGTAGCAGAGCCACGGGCCCACAGACAAGGGTGGGTCTAAAGAATGCTGTGGGGTTCTCAGTGCCTAAAATATGTAGATGTGTGCCCCCCCCCTCCCACCACCTTGTCTCTGCTCAGATCGTATGCAGACTTGTCCTCACTGGTTTTGGTGTCCTCTGGGTCCGTTGGTTAGTTAGGGAGTTGCAGCGTGCATCAACTCCCTGTTCGCCCATGGGGGCTGGGTGAGCAGAGGCTTGGAATAGCTGTGAGCCGAACGAGAGATGAGGACTCTCGGGAGAACGCGGCAGTGGGCAATTCTCATTTTATTGTATAGAGAGCAATTGCTTATATAGAGGAAAGTCAGAGGTAGAAGCATAGGAAGCAAGATCTATGAGCATCTCATGAGTTTGATTGGTAGGGGCCAGTATCCTTTGGATACCTAATTTGCATAGATAAATTGAGGGGGCTACGTGACTTTATACATGGACATGTATAGAATTGTGATGTCAGCAGAGGAAATGTAACCTTATTGTTTAGGTTTGTTATTGCAGCTGGGCCAAGTTAGGCTTTGAACTGCCTGCTTATCTCAGGGCACAGCTGTGGCCTGCCTGGGGGCTGTTCAGGATTGCCAAGATTTATAGGGGCCCTCAGACTTTGCCTCAACTTCCTTATCAGAAGGAGACAGTCCCAGAAGCCTGCCAGACTCAGCAAAACCCTGCTTCCTCCATGCCCCTTTTAGCAGGGTCCCACAGTGTCCCATGCACAGGGCCGACCACACTTGCTTGTAAAGCTCTGGACAGGCCGTCAGGTCCTTGCAGGTGGGGAGCAGGGCTCATGTCCTGCTCTGAGGCAACTGATCAGAGGTCCATTCTCTGAGCCCAGGTGCCCAATTGCAGTATGATGACAGGTGGCTTCTGGCCTCCTTTCCGGGTGAGACTTCCTATTAGCTCTGCAGAGCAGGAGCCACCTGTCCACTGTGGGTTCACCTGCTGGGAGTTTCCCTTTTCAGCCCACGCCACACCTGTTATAATTTCCATTTCACAAGAAGGAGAGTGAGATTCGGTTGGGTCATTCCCATGCTGCAGGCACACAGCTGGAACGAGGAAGAGCCAGGATTTGAACCCAGAAGCCAGAGTCCAATCTCAGCAGAAATCCTGAGGCTGTCTTGCTGGCAGTCAGCTAGTGTGACTTCCAGAGCTGGTCCTTCCCACCTGGTCTTGCTCCCTGCTTTGTGGTGCGCCCCACCCCCCAGCCAAACTGACGGCTGTACGGGGGTCCTCTCCACAGCACAACCCCCTTGGCATACCACATGGTAACTGGGAAGTTCTGTTCCAGCCAGATGCTATGTGAGGCTGTGCCAGACAGTTTCTTTCTAGTCTGTTTCAGGAAAAGGGTAGCAACTGGACAAAGCTGAGTTGTCTTTTTGGGGTTTTTTTTTCTCTTTTTCTTTGCTGTTATTGCTTTGAATTCAACTAGCCTAGCCTAGCCCTTATTGAACATGAAGTCCTTTAGAAACAAAACATAATAAAGGCCCAGCTCCTCGACTCCACCCTGTTCCTCAGATACTCTGTTCAGCAGGATCCTGGGCATGGAAAAAGAACAGGTCCCAACCTGTCAGCAGGCGTGCTGGGCACAGGTTCCCACCATGCCTGAGCAGGGCAGGCAAGCAGGTGCGCAGCAAGGACTGTGTGATCTAGAGAGGCAGGGGCCTGGAACTGGCATTCAGGGTGAGCCCTGGGCTGTGTGAGAGGGGGCAGGAGGGGCAGACAGGAGAGGGTGGAACAGGAAAGAAGTCAGAAGGAACAGCAGAGGAGCGTCTGACCTTCCTTGTGCTTTCTCTCAGCAGCGGCGGCAGCAGCAGCAGCGAGGAGAGCCCCAAGCAGGACCCCCTACCCTGGAGCAGCCCAGAGCTGCGGGGCGCCAGGCGGGCTTCTCCCCCAGAGCTCTGTGTGCTAGGCCATGGGCTGCAGCCAGAGGCCCCATCAGCCATGCCCAGGACAGATCCCAGGCAGAGACACAGCTGCAGCAGATGACCGACAGCTGCCCATGGCCGTCCGTCATCCTCAAAGGCACAAGATGGCTGCTCAGTGCACACGCTGCCCCAGAGGTGGTGGGCAAACCAACTCGCACTGAGGTGCCCTGAAAGGCCTTGCAAACCCTTTCCAAGGAGCTGAAACCCTTAAGTGACAACTGCTTCACCCCCAGATCCTGTTTTGCTTTGGGGTTCAAAGTTAACCAAGGGACACTCTGTCCCTTCAAGTGCCAGCCTTAATTTGGAGCAGAAATATATTTACTATATGCATAATGAGCCCTGTGTTTTACAAGGTGACCCCATCTTAGTCATGACGTCATTTCATCCTTACAACAATGAATGAAATAAAGTGTTCCCCAACTTTGCAGAGAGGAAAACCAAAGGTATGAGGGGAGTCCCTCCCCGCAACTCACACCAAGAATCTTCCCAGAGTTCAGACAGGTCGGAAAATAAGGCAAAAACAGGTACAGGGACTGGGTACATCAAGCGCTTGCCACACGGGCAGGAGGGCAGGAGTTACGTAACAGCTGGGAGTGGTGGCGTTGACTGAAAGCCCAGTGCTGGGGATGTGGAGACAGGAGGATTCCCGAGACTCAGCCTCCGTAGCTAAGAGTCCAGCCCAACTGGTGAGTCCACCCTATCTCAAACTAAGATAGGAGAGCAATTGAAAACCTCTGGCCCACACATGCTCGTGCACACGTGTGCCCGTACACATATGAACATGCCTGCACGGCATACACCTCACACATGCAGAGATGCACACATGAGTGGCCTTAGAACCATGCAATTTCATGACCTCTCAGCCTTTCATGACCCCATCCCTGCCCCGCTACAGCCTAGGGAGTCTACCTACTGGAGGAATGCCAGCCAACAGCTCAGCGCCAAAGTCCCCATAAGGGCTTGTGTGGAAGCAGATGATTCTGGCACAGGTGGATTAAAGCATCCGGCCCCACTCACCCCGCCTTTACCCCCAACGCTGGGAATCTGCCCTTGGCCTCAGCGAGTCTCACATGCCCTGTCTGCACTACACACCCGCAGGCCTCGGGCTGAGTGAACACAACCAAGCCTCCCAAACAAGGGCGAGAGGAAGCATGCCCGCATGCCAGCTCTCCCCTCCCCCCTGGCTCCCTGGCCAGGCTCATGCCCAGGGCATCTGCAGAACCGCTCCAGGACTGAAATGCAAGCAAGCCCGCTTGTGCCAAAGCTGGCTTCCACCAGGGGGCTAAGTGCTTGCTGCTCATTCTGGAATGTTTCCATTAGAGGCGGGAGAGGACTTTCTATGTAGAAAAGAACTCGCAGGAGCTGGGTGACCCAGAGCTGGCTCCGAGGGTGTCAGAAGACAAGAATTCTCGCCCACGGGGACAGCTAAAGGGATCAGGGGTTCAAGAACATGTTAGGCTGGGTCCTAGAGACGCCAGCTAACTCCCCCAGAGACAGACAGCACACGCATCGCCCCGACTTGTCTAGCTGTTAATGAGCGTGACAGGGCTTATCTATTTGAAGACACCTGAAAACAGTTGATTAAATGACCAAGAGGAGCCACACACACACCTTTACAAAATGTTTGTAAACACACAGCTTTGCTCATGTCCCCTTCATCTTAGCAACACTCAAGCCCCAGGTGAGCAGTCTTGGGTTCTGGGTTACGGTCCTGAGGCTCTCAGCAGGGTCCCACATGGTCCCACCAGTGGCTGGACACTGGGAACTGCTGGGCCCCAGACAGTTGGCAAGGAAAGGGCAGAGACTGGACCCGTGTCCTGATACTTGCTGTTGTTCATCTGGTGGTGGGCAGGCGGCGTGGAAAACAAGCGGCCGGGCTAGTGGACGCAGCTGAGTAGTCATCAGAGGTGACCATCGTAGGTGACCTGTGAGCACCCACCGTCAGGCAAGTGCCTTCAGGGAGCACTGGTCAGAAAGGGGACCCTGCCCTGTGCTGGGGGCTGAGGCACAGATTTCTGGAGGTGTGACAAAACAAGGTAGAACCCATGCTTCAGGAGGGCAGGCACACAGTGGATGAAAGTGGGGTACAGATGGGGTCCAGCACGAGATGAGAAGCGTGTGGTTTATGGAACCAAGGTATGAGGCCAGTCAAGCAGGCCACCCTAGAGGAAGTGAGGCAGCGCCCCAGCCCAGGCCTTTCTGTGTAAGGGCCTGATCATGGACGGTCAGGCTGCGTTGAGCGCATGGCTGGCTAAGTGCCCTCACTTAGGGGTCAGCATCCTAAAGTCATCCTGGGTAGATCGGGAATGAACTCAGCTGCCCCTGCGCATGCGTATGTGTAGTGGGAGGCTCTGAGACAGGGGATTGCCCCTTTTCGGGCTAGGCCGAAAAGAGCAGCAAATACACACCCTGCCATCACACCGCAGGCTGTGGCAGAGAAGGGGACAGCAGCTCCAGCCCTGCCATCCACCATGGCATCTCCTCTCCCTGGAGGACTCTGTCAATTACTGAGCCTTGCTATACCAGGACCACCTGGGCTCCTGCTACATGCCCTACGTGTGGTGAAATGAGAGGTGCCCCCCTCACCAGGCCCAAGCAGAAGTAGCCATGCTGATACTTCCCAGAGGCCCACGGGCTATGGGAATTCTCAGGGAGCTTCTTCCTGCGCACTTGGAAGAAGGTTGCAGTGAAACAGTGGGAGGGGGACAGTGTAGTTCAAAGGTAAAGAGGTGCTGAGTGGGCACTGGAGCAGATGGGTGCAAGACATGGGGTTTGGGCTGCCATACTTGTTTAACCTACTTAAGTTGCCTGCAGGTTAGACTTTGCACAAAAGAAATTAGACCCACTACAACCAATTAGACCCACTACAACCAACCAGTCTTGCAATATCGATTCAGTTTCACCCCTCCTAGAGACCAAATTTTCCCCCAAATCTATGTCTTTGTTCTACCTTGGACAGGGGGGTACATTGCTGGTGGCCTTGAAGGCTGTCATAGTCAGCCACATGCCACTGAGATGAACCTCCAAACCAGGCACAGTTATGGGAGGAAGGGATTTACTGAAGCTACAGATCCAGGGGAAGATCCGTATAGTGAAAGAGGCTGGCCCCTTTCACAGGTCCAAGCAGAGAGAGAAACCCATCACCAGTACAATACACACAGCAGCAAACAGGCAGGGGAAGAAAGAACTGTCCTTCCCCTTTACCTAGCCTTAGGGTGGGGTCTTGCAACCCATTCCCAGACTTGTTGGCTTCTGGAGTCTCTGGAATTTTCTTCCCAGGAAGGGATGTCTGTTTCTAGCTCCCTTGAGCTTCCTTACATCCTGCCCCTACTGAGAGGCTGCCTTCCTGTGAACAACCTCAGAGACCCACCCAAGATTACGAAATAGGTCAAATTGACAACAAAATTTAACTATCACATAGGGTGACTTCAGTTCCACAGCTTGTCAGCTGGGTCACTTTCACCCACCCGCCACTGAAGAACCTTATCTTTGCGAGACAAAATCCACTTCCTTTGTTCAAGAGAGAAAGGACAACACTTGTTTGTTTGTTTGTTTATTAAACCAACCCATCAAACAGGAACATTGCTGTCTCACATTCTTTAGACCAGACCAAGAAGAGTCCCCACACATCAATGGGGGTATGTTCATATTTGGGCCAACTCCTTTCTGGGGTGTATATACATCTCTCATTCTCCATTCCCATGGGTACCCCAGAGCTGTGGGGAGAGAGTTATTAGCCTTTATCTGACACATTAGTAACAGCAAACAAATCTGCCCCAGGGGAAAAAAACCCCATTCTCTCATTCCATCAGAAGGATTCATGAAGAAAAAAAGCAACTACAGTAATCTGGCAGAACAGTGATAGCTTTGTGCTAGTATGAATACAGTCCCCAGGATGAAATGCAGCCTTTCTCGGAGGCTTGGGTCCGTGCCAGTGTTGATGGAAAGCGGCATCTATTTTCCTTCCTTCTGTCACACGCCCAGTCCAGAGCCGAAAATAATCCAACCTTATAGAAATGCAGAGTAGACAAACCAGAGACTTTTTCTTTCATTGCAAAGAACGTGTGTGTTTGACAAGGCTGGCTTCATAAATCCCACAATGTGAATGAAAGGAATTCGGAGAAGTGTTTTGCATGTGCCAGGGGAGCCAGCACAGTGGATTCTAAGTGTTGACACGCTTGTGCTTGTCGTTTGATCATCTGGTTGGCTGCTTACAAGCTGCCAAGCACCCACTCTGTCTTCCAAAGGAAATCTTTTTAAAGGTAATATATTTTTAAATAGCCCCACATCAAAGACTCTGTTGGATACCCATAAAGCCTACGTTAACAGAACACATTATATTGAGCTGCTGTTTACTCCCTGTGCCCACCTCAGGTTTAAATAAAGTTCCATCAATCCATCCCGACGTGTTTATGCAGTGTAATTAAAGATGCATTGCACAGGAAGGGGTGCAGACAGTTCTTTCACTCAAGCACTAGCTCAATTTTATGGAGAACCCTGGGTTCTTCCAGCTGGATTACATTCATGGACTTCAGAGGGTCACTTTGTCGTCCGTGTGTCCTGTATCAGGTGTAGGCTTTCACTGATCTGGGCACCTGAGTTCTGAATGCTGCTGTCCCATAAGTCTGGCTTTGGGCTATGGTAGCGCTGGCAGAGCTGAGTGGATGCCCAGTGACCAAGACAGCAGCAGAGTAAGAGAAGGGAGCAGGGAGAAAACAGGTGGGCACAGGTGGGGCTCCCTCCAGGGACCCAGAGCTGTGCACTGGTGACTGGGACCAGGATCCCTGTGTGACCCGGCTCCTCCTAACCCTCTCTTCGGTCAGGTGGAGATCCTGATGCCAGCCTGCTCCTGCCACCTGCAAGACACGGGCACATCTGCCTTTTCTCTGTTTTATGTTTGGTTTTTGTTGGGGTGGGGGTAGGGCAGTGAGATGGGATTTCACTCTAGCTCAGGTTGACCTTGAACTCAGGGCTATCCTCCTGTCTTAGCCTCCTGGGTGCTGGGCTTACAGGTTAAGCCACCATACTAGCAGCACACTTGTCCTTTTGAAACCACCTTTTGAGTGCTCTCTCTCTCTCTCTCTCTCTCTCTCTCTCTCTCTCTCTCTCTCTCTCTCTTTCTCTCATCTTTTCCCTCCCCTCCTTCTCTGTTGCTTCTTATTTTCTTCTTCTCTTTTTCTTTCTTCTCTCTCTCCTTCCCTCCCTCCCTCTCTTTTGTTCCCAGCCCTGGCTTTACTTTGAGACACTCACTTCCCTTCTCCCCAGAGCTGCACATAGATCCTTAGCAAGAGTTGAGGATAACTGTCTGCTGGGCCTGGGGGCACAAATCTGTAACCCCAACAATTAAGAGGTAGAAGGAAAAAAATCATGAGTTTGAGGCTAGCCTGAGCTACATAGAGAATTTAAGACCAGCCTGGGCTACATATTGAGACCCTGTCTCTAAACAAACAAGCAGCTAACTAACAAAGCCAGCAAGAATTGACTTCCTTCTGTGAAGGTTTTCCCCATGTCTTTCAAAGTGAAAAGACTTCAAAACACTTTGCTTGCAGTCCCAAGTCCATGTGTGAAAATACACCAAGCAGAGAACAACAAGCTTATTTATCTCCAGGTGGAGCCTGGGGACTGACTGTCAGTCAGATAAATGGTCGTCCATTACTTGGGCCTCTTAACAGCAGGCCTGACAGAGCAGCAGCGTGAGGAAGAGCTAATAACCACTTCACCTTCTCACTGTGTAGAATATTCTCCTCGGCCAGAATGCCATCATCCCCATGGCTCCCGAACCTTGGGGGTGAGGGGCGGAATCTTGTGAGATGATGAACGAGGGATTTAAGTACCTTTTACAAATAAATTAAAAGTGAATTTGTGGGGGGAGGGGCGAAGAGATGGCTCAGAGGTTAAGGCACTTGCCTGCAAAGCCTAAGGACCTGGGTTTGATTCCCAGTACCCATGTAAAGCCAGATGCACCTAGAATTTGTTTACAGTGGCTAGAGGTCCTGGTGCACCCATTCTCTCTCTCTCTCTCTGTCTCTGTCTCTCTGTCTCTGTCTCTCTCTCTCTCTCCTTGTAAATAAATATTTTTTAAAGTGAAGCTGAGAGCCAATGTGCTGCTCCAAAGATGTGTCACCAGCTAGTGACAGAATAGATCCCCCAGGCCCCAGCCAGCCTTCCTCCCAGCACCTGCTACAAGCAGCATTCTGGATCATTCTGGGGTTGGGGGGACATCACAGAAGGAGACAGGACAGCCTTCTTTGGGGGAAAAAAATCTCCATTTTTCCAACATTTACAAATAGGAAATTACTTTTCGTATCCAAGCAATGTGCAGCTCAAATGTCACCGTTCTTCTAAAATTGGCCTGGATGAAAACGAGATTTCCAAGGGACATAACTACCTGTCTCCCCAACACCCCTCACATCCACAAACCAAACCGCCTCCAGTATCGAGAGGGGAAAAGTCTTCTCCAAAAACCCTGCTTCTCATTCCCACCAGGTGACAATTTGACAATCCCCCAGCGAAAGCAGCTGAAGCCCTCTTCTGGCGGGGCTGCCAGTGTCCCAAGGCGGCACAAGCAGGTGGATGCCAGAGAAGGAAATGGAAACCCTGGGAAACCAATCGCCTTCAGGAACATTATTTATCGGGCTTTTGTTTTCCCTCTTCTTTGAAGGGATGGGATTGGCTGTGTTTACAAAACCTGGTGACTTTTTAAAGCTGGTGTTTAGTTAACAGCTTCTGACATCAGCCCTCAGGGGTGCTGGAGCCCTTCCTGGATGTAAAATTTCTCAAGGAGACCCCAAGGTGATGCTGAGAACAGCTGTCAACCCACAGAGAAGTGGTTATGCTGCCACGATGAAAACAAGCTCGGCACTGAACTGCCAGGAGAGCCCTGGGTACTGAACACCAGACCAGCCTCTGAACAAGCCCCAGGCACAAGCAGCCCCTTGTGGTCCCAGCCCGCCAGGTGAGCCCTTGGGTGGTGCTTAGCCGGCCTCCTCTTCTCCATGGAGTCCCTCTAAGCCCAGAGCTGCTGCTTTTCAGCAGACTGACCAGCAAGACCCGCCATTCTGGGTCTTCACTCCCCTTGGGATGGGGGTGACAGATGTATAGCTATGCCCAGCTGTGGCTGAAGAACCTGACAGACTCCATCTTGGAGTTCAAAACTAGTTTGGAACAAAGTTCTGCTTGTTCTGACTGCATCTTGAACTCACCTGGAATTTCTCCTAGTGAGCTTCGTCTCTCAAGAATCTCCCCACCCTGGCGATGACATCACTCTTCTCGGGCCATGATAAGACCCAGGCCAGCCAGAGGAGAAAATGCCAATGGGGCAGAAGGGTTCATTGCTAAAAGTTGTGAGAGGGAAGAAAACTGAAACCAGTAAGTAACTCTGTGAAAGAGTTAGCTACAGGGAGGCCGAGCTTCTCCCCACTCAGCAGACAAAGAATCTCAGAGAACCTAACAGAAAGAAGTCCTTGAAGATAAGACGGGGAGGATGGTTTATACTAGGGGGCACTGCTGTCCTGAGAGACGGGCAGGGCAACATAGCTGCACAGATCATGGATAAACATGTCCTGGGAGTTGCTTGTACTTCAGAAAGGTTACCTGGTGATTTTGACTCACATAACTGCAATATTTCAGCTCTGTAAGTCCTGCTTAATTGCACTCCTGTTTGATAAATTCTGAAGTTTTGGAGATAAAACCCCCACTTTTTCCATTGTTGGCTGCTAGTCTCCTGAGCCCTGCATTTGGCTGAGACAGCCGCTGGCCAGCTCCTCTGTGCACAAATACAGCTTGCTTCAATTTGGCCTAAATTGGAGTCTGTGGTCTTTTCTTGGCGTTCGTGGGTGCAACACCTCTGTGGGCACTAGACTCGAACTCGGGGCAAATTTGGCCTCTCAGACCCTGCTGCCCGCCAGCCTCCCCATGGGTTCTTGACAAGCATCCGGCCCAGCCTCCCTCTCTCCTCCCCCTCCCCAGGGCAATTCCCTCACCAACCATCTTTGGGAAATGATGGTTTAGGACATTCTGAGTCTGGGCACTTCACAACCAGAGTGTTAAGACTGTGGCAGGGGTCCTGAGTCCTGCGCATCTGTGGAAGATGACTGACACGTTCAAGGGCTGGGGAGATAGCTCAGTTGGTAAAGGGCTCGCCTCACATGCATAAGGACCCGAGTTCAATCCTCAGAACCCACAAAATGCCAGGCATGCTGGTACGCATTCCTCATCCCAGGCTTGGGAGGCAGAGAGAGGAAGATCCCAGATGCTCACTGGCCAGCTAGCTTAGTCCAGCTGACATGCTTCAGGCCAATGAGAGCTTTGTCTTGAAGAGGTGGACAGCGGAGGAGAGGAACAACGCCTGAGATTGTTCACTGGCCCCTCCATGCACAAACACACGAAGCCTTTAATCCCAGCACTCGGGAGGCAGAGGTGGGAGGATCACCGTGAGTTCGAGGCCATCCTGAGACTGCATAGTGAATTCCAGGTCAGCCTGGGCTAGAGCGAGACCCTACCTCGAAAAAGCAAACAAACAAACAAAAAAGACAAGTTGATCTGGAAGGTCTGGAGAACAACCCAGGGATCTGGATGTTTCTAAGCACTGAAGGTAATGTGGGGAGGTGACATGGGCCACACTTTGTGACCACCTTTGCTATGTGAGCAGCTGCCAATAAAGGTGGGCCTGGAACCTTCCTTTCCTTGCACTATAAAGCTTTAGTACTCCCCAGTCTGTCGGAGTCTTCTTACTGCAGAAAGCTGGGGACAGTCTGACCTTCTATGTGCAGATCTTATTCCCCAGAAGGCCATGTTGGGTGGTCTCGTGCTCACAACATGTCCTGAGGGTCAAAGCCAGCCTTCTGTGCCCTGGCATTTCTGCAGCAAAACCTGGGGCTCACAGAAACTCCAAGAGCCCGTGCTATGTCAATGGCTCCTCTCAAGGGCTCTGACTGACCCAGAGGAGGTCTAGAGTCTAGGGCACCCTGGAAGGGGTCCAGGGCTGCAGAGATAAACAGACAAGGGACCATATCCAGGCTCTGATCGCTTTCCTGCTACATTTAGGGTCTGACCCTGAAAGCAGAGGCCCTGGCACACCTCGAATGTCCACGTCACCTGGGAGCTTGTTGGAAGGGAGGAACGCCAAGCCCCACCCGGCCTGCACTTGGCCCAGATTCCTCACGGACTGTGCTGGCTGAGGAGGCTCACTGACATCCTAGCAGCCTCCAAGGAAGGAGAGAAGGAGCCTTTTCCTTCAAGGACTGAAACGGTGGCAGAACAGAGCACGGCGGACATTGAAAGCTGGCTCTGTCTGCCACCTCCCCTGCCCCTTCCACAAGGAGAGCAGAGACCACCCTCAACAGCTCTGCTGTCTTTCCTCATGGTGGAACTGAGGTGTAATAAAAGGAAAATGAGGCTGGCGAGATGGATCAGCGGTTTAGGCGCTCGCCTGCAAAACCTAAAGACCCAGGTTTGATTCCCCAGCACCCACATAAAGCCGGATGCACAGCATGGCATGAATGGGGGGGGGG